>JACXGK010013340.1:0-13050 GCA_016801125.1 Novumbra hubbsi
CCCCCCCCCCCCCCCCCCCAAAACGGTCGGACGGCGGCGCCAGCCCGTAGAACACGAGCAGAGGGAGACAGAGAGCACAATGCCAATATGTCAAACGCTAAATAGTTTTAAATTAGGGCCTGTATGCGCCCAGTGGACACTACATTCATCATACTCAACGCTGGTCTGTTTCTTGCCACGCTGGCAGTAAGAGCTTCCACATGCCAGGGTGTAGCTGGGGAGAAAAAGAGCTGGGTTATCACCACTGGTTTACTTGTCTTTAATCAGCCTGTAGCTAATTACCATGCTTCCACACAGCTTGGCCGCAAGTCATTAATCATACCGGGGGTGGGGTGGGGGTGGGGGTGGGGGGAGGACTGGGACGACTCAGCGAGGAAGGCCCGGCCTACAGTGTAACAGCCCTGCCTGTAGCGGGCCTGGGTTAGCCCCAGACACAACCAAGGGGAGGGGTGTCCGTGGGGAGAGGGGACTACCTCCCCTATCCGTGCCTCTCGGCACACATCCACAGCCGGCCATGAACGTTTCAACCACAGGCCTCGCCGTGGACGCTGAAACCGAAGCTCCCTATTCCGCTTCCTGGTCCCCCCCCCCTCAGACACGGGCACAGGCCTGTAATGTGTCGGTCCGGCCGTGACGAGGGGCCATCCTAAAACGTGTGCCCGGTCGGTCGTGGAACTAGCCGCCAGGCGCTGCGCAGACGGCGATGCCAGGGAGGGTGGCGCTAGACGCAGCCAGCGCCTTACCTCAACTCGTGCTCGGCGTCTCCGTCAGACGTTGCTATGCCGACAAAGGGAAAAGGCTTGTCATATTTCACGGTGAAAGTAGAAGGTGTTGTCAAACAAACTCGTCGTTTGCCGTGGTCCCCAGATGATCTATCGTTCTGAGGGTGTAACGCCCCTTACTCGCCCTGTGACTGAACGAGCCGGGGGCCTACGGTGAATTACCGCGGGGCTACCGTGCCACCGGCCCACCGAAGCATCCATCCACCCGGCCCCTGCGTGCGCTTTGACGCGCACATTTTTAACCTGCCATCGAGGCGGGTAAAAGTGTCTGTCTACCTCGCTGTCGGAGGCTGATTCATCTGCGGGAATGCTTCCGCTGTGACATCCGACCAACGCAAGTTGTAAATCTATCGAGAGCGTGGCAGGACCAGAGAATAGAGAGAGAGAGAGAGGCATGGAGTGCTCAACGTCCTCCTTCATCACTTCAGTCCTTCAGACACCTCCATCCATTCACCCTCCTCCATCACTATGACAGAGGATATTTCCTGCGACCTAGCTTTGCTTCCTCCCTGCTGAAAAGCCCTGCCAGAATGTACACATGCATGCATCATTCTCCAGAATCCCTTCAAGGGGACTGGCAACCGCAAAGTGAAGCCTATCGGCCTACTGCCTCGCTAGCTAACATCACATCATGGCATTACGGCTAACTGGCTTTCTGTGCCGGGTAGAGAACAAAACCTGGGTCTGTGCACTTTGTGTGTTGATTTATACCGTTTCCCATCACCGCGCACACCGTACCTGCTGTGATGTCAAGTGAAAGAAGTGCAATTATTCGTGGTGGTTTAAAGGGTTTCAATCAGGTGCCGAAGGATTTTCTTACTCAACCTGAAATCTGGGCTGTTTGTTGAGTGTGACTGTGTGCGTACATATGTACATGCGTGTGTGGGTCTGCGTCTGCACATCCAAGTGTGCAGGTTGACTTTTAAACATTTACATGCAAGGCTATGATACAGAGTGACGGACGGACGGACCGACAACATGTCACTGTAAAAAAGTAAGAGAAAGATTGAATCGAATGAAAGATTGTTTCATGTCGGAGCTGTCAAGGCTTTATGTTCGTCATTTATCTTGTTAGTGACACATCAAGTTCACTTCATGGCCCAATCATGAAAATGTATGAGAATGTAAACGGTCGCCTGACCCATTTGTCTTGTTTAAAGTGGGCAAATGTAACAGGCTCCTCATACGCAGTGCTGAGGTTACACTTTACTCTTTTATAAAGGACAGCAAGGTGTTTGGCCCACTGTGATGCTGGGCTAGTTACCGTGGAGACGGCTGCAGCGCGATATGGGCCAGGTGCATCTGGAATGATGTTGTTTGGAGGACTGCGGGGATAATCACTCGTAAAGGCTGTCAAATAAATACAATTTGAGGATATGTAAAGAAATCACTCTGGGTTTTCGCCGTTTTCATAGAAGCGCATTCTTGAATATTTTCTATGCGTTTTATATTTAATATTTAGTCTGTTTCCTTTAAAAAATATGCAGCTTATTCCATGCGAGTAACTTGGATTTGGCCTTTCTATAGCTGACAGGCTACTTCACATTACTTCAGAGGCAGCGACATGCAATGCCTGTCACTAGAACTCTGCGCTGGAAAGAGTGAGAGGTGAGGGAATTAAAGTTCATGTTTGTCCCAACCTACAGTGCACGCACCCAAACACAGACACACACACAGACTCACACACACTTCAACCACAGCCCGACCTACAGTACACACACCCAAACACACACAGACTCACACACACACACTTCAACCACAGGGCAGTAGTATTGTGCCGACAGGAGGTTTATGCCGCATGTCATTTCGTGGGTGTGAGTAAGGAAGTTCTGATAAATGCAGGGGACGGTGGGTAATGTAAATCCCTGCAGCCGTACAAATAAACCGGGGGGCTTTCTTGCCGTGATTAAATGGGCATTTCACAGCTGATTGAGTATGCAAAAAGTCCCGCACTTCCCTCTAACTCTGTAAACAGCCATGCAGGGCGCCTTTCCGCCATGAAGTCTGCTAGTCGTTGCGGGTTTATAAGGCACACACAGGCCATTGAAGACAAATGAGTGTTTCAATTTATATAGCCGCTGGGATCTGCTGATTAGGTAATTTATATGGGGGACAGGTTTATAACTCCGAACTTACTGTCATGTCCCGCAACAATTATTTCTGAAATCCGGCTGTAAAAGCGGACAGTAAATTCTGGATTTTTCTTTTGCTGGCTACCAGGAACCATAACCTGAGATCTGATTTTCAATAAATCCTTTTAATCTCTATCATGAAACAGAGTTGCAATTACCTGAGAGGGAAGACTGCAGCAAATGGATTCCGGTCTGTGTTACTGGGACACATTGTTTTCACCTGTGGACAGGCTCATATGGCTGCAAAGGGCTTTGTAGATGTAATGTGTTCATAGCATATAAATGAATACGTAGACCTTCAGGAAATGGGTCAAGGACACCTGTGCTAGTTGTGTGCACACACACAACTACACACACTGCAAAGGCACAGACATTGCACAATGACAAATGAATAATAACTGTGGCATTGCAATATTTGATCTGTGACAATGTACAATAACTTGAATGAGGTGAAACAGAGAAAGTAATCCTCTTTGTGGTATCTTATTTTCTCCCGTACATGTAAAATGACTATTCCATCACTGTGGTTTGCATACCATTAACCCAGTGCTGCAGCATTTGGCTGGGGCCACGGATACAACGACACTGGGAAATGTAATCATGGGAGACGTTGTTATGCTTGCAGATGTTGTTTTTTATGGTGACCTGCCTGGAACTGAGGAGGGACCAAAAAACGGACAGGGTTTAGCATATTACAGAAGTAGAAAATAATTGTGTTCACATTTTGTACCACTTCCATTAGTATTTGGTTGTGACTATCCGTCAACTTGCCTTGTCACTTTATAAACGCAGACAAGAACTAAGACTATTGGTTTGTTATAAATAGGTAGGTAGTCATTTCTAGTTTGCGTTTGGTATTTGTCATGCATAGTTATAAATATAAACAAAAATGATATGAAAGGGCATGTACATTGTCATATACCATTTTTGGCACTCTTGATTTAGATTAGAGCTCATCAGCTTGACATCATCAGAAATGATTCTAGATCTGAATCCTATTGAAAACCTGTGGAGAGATCTGAGAACAGCAGTTGGGAAGCACCCTTCAAATCAAGGAGTAATTAAGCAGTTTCCAAATGATGATGGGCCAAACTGCCTTTATAGAGGTACTTGATTGCAGTTTTTTTTTAAGCTCCTCACGCAACTTTTCAATTGTTGCATGAATCACGTCTAGAGCACTAAAATCTTCAAGAGTAAGTACTTCTTTGGTATCGGTAGATGAGTCTTTTATTTTGCGTGAATGTATGTTTTCATCTTGTGAACGCTGGTTGTGTCTGTCTTAAGAAATATATATATTTTGTAATTTCCCTGAGAGGTTGCCTTCACTGGCAAAATGGCAACCTGCCAATTCGGGTATTGTTTGCTGACTGCCAATCAAGCTGCACAGTGATGATAGTTTGGTCAGAAACATGCACACCAGTAGCCCGATGGAGGTCAATTTGTTGGGCTCCCTCATGTTCCTCCTCACACAATGGAGCAGATACCAGTCCTGCTGTTGGGTTCATGCCCTTCTATGGCCTGTCCAGCTTTCCTTGTGTAAGGGCCCATCTCCTGGTATCTCTTTCATGCTCTTAAGACTACTGGGAGACAGCATGTTTGGAGGTGCCATCCTGGAGGACCTGGACTACCTGTGGAACCTGAATGGGTTGCAGGTTTAGCCTCATGCTACCAGTAGTGACAAGGACACTAGCAAAATGCAAACTAGAGAAGAATCAGTCAGGAAGGATAAAGAGTAGAGCAATTGTCTGTGGCAACCACCTGGAAAACTTTCCCTTTTTGGGGGTTGTCTTGCTTTTGCCTCTCCAGTGTTCTTATCTGTTGTCACTTTTATTTGCACCAAAGCAGGTGACATTGATTTACAATCACGTATGCTTCCTAACTGGACAGATTGACATCCCTGAAGTGTTATTGACTTGGTGTTATACTAGGATGATTAAGTGTCTTGATTTTCTGGAGCAGTGTAGAATGTTAAAAGCAATACTGAGAAACAGACCAATGTCATACAAAAGTGTAATGGAGAATAGTGTGGTTAGGTAGCAGGTGCCAGTTGAAATGAGATAGGAGTAGAAGAATCACGGTAAACATGGCTGAGGGTTGAACTAGTTTGGCGAGTTTAATGAATACTGGTGTCTGTAGACTGTAGAATTTCATACAGGAGATAACCCTACAGGGGCCAGCTCTGTAAAGAACCCACTGTCAACAACTGCCTGAAAACACCATTATATGGACTGAATGCTTGGAATCCTTTGAGTCCAACAGGTGCACCAAACAAACCTATCAAAGCCGGAACATGGATCGCTTTTGTTTCTTACTTTAAGTACATGAACGTAACTGTAGTACTGACTGTTAAAAGACTATTTAAGGACAGTTTTACTGACTTCTTATAACATCATCTACCTAAATTGTATTTCAATAGTTCTACATAGGTAATGCAGGGACCATTGCCTGTTACTAGCTGGCAAACAGGTGCTTTTGACTAAATAATAAAATTAAAACACTGCTTCGGCAGTGTGAGGTTTTACCATACGCCAGTTTTTGGTGTTAATGCTTTCATCTTTCCCTCAAAAGATTGTACAGGCAAAACCATTAGCTTTGTGCTAAGGTCTCGTCTTGGACTGTATGGAACTGTGTTACTGGTGCAATATAGGGAGTATCTGGTGCTATGAACTAGTGCTTTGTTAGCAGGCCCTGGTCCACCAGTCCAGTTACACTGCCTCATTGACTTCATGAATTGACATTGAACGGAGATACAATTACTTTAGCCTATGTCAACATATCCTTGGGTACGACATCTAAGCATATGCAAACTATACACTGGTAAGGAGAGAAGTGTTTTCCTCCAAGGAGACTTAGACTCAACAGTGAAAAGCTTTTAATGCATGGGGGTTGGAGATATTGAGCATGTCCATGTTAAACGTTTTGTTAGGAACATTTATCTGAACAAACAATGATTGTGGGGAACATCTAAATGAAACCCCATATAGAAAAGGTGAACCGAAGAAATACAAAACCTGGATGTGAGATATGTAAAGAACTGACAGTGGTTATGAAATCCCCACTCAGACGTACACACACACACACAAGCAGATCTCCAAAACTTAGCCGAAGCAAAACAAAGACAAATATCTGGTGTGGCATAGTCAGAGAACGTTCCAGAGTGTGCTTCTCAAAACGAAACAAGGATTACTACATGGTGATTATTACACGACAGGCAAAGCCTAATGATGGGAGCAGAGCAATGTGTGAACAAGCCTCGCATATGGAGTTAATAAGTACGGAAACACTAAACAAGATAAACAGAAGTGTCAAGGAGAGAAATCCAGGCTGACTATCCGAGGTAGAGCGTGAATTAGGTTACGGTCATATTCTCATGTGCCAGAGAGGCGTTACAATGGCTCACTGTTACATCCCAATAGGGTACTTGAGTCTGTGGACTGCTGCTTGTGTCACAGTGTTAAGAACTTATTGTCAATTCAACTCTGAGCTTACCTGAAATGTGGCCAACTTGGCCATCTAATTAGTACATTTTCTAAGGCTCAATCAGTTGGTTTGTCATCGCGGGCGACACTGGTTCAAGTGGTTCAGACAACAAAGAAAGTAGAATGTTGGCAGCACGTTGACGTGGTGTTCAATGGTGATCCAGCCCAGCGGTTCGTTTCAGCACACCAGGGGAGTTTTGTTGTGAAATGCATTCAGAAGTGGTACATTTAACTAAGTTTAAAAGATCTATTTCTTCAGCTCATTTCACACCTTAACTTAAATGGTGGCAATGGCGTTATCCAATGGATGCCTTTTGTAAAACTCACAGTTGGAATGTTGGGAGGCGGTGTCTACAACAAGGAGGGGGAACGCTGGATTTTGTCCTGTGGTGGGGTTGTTAAGCAGCATGTCGACGTTGGATGCTGATGAAGTATGTTACACCATGACAGAGGGATTATTTTATATCTATCTATCAGTGCAATCATTGCAAAAAGACCTACAGATTTTTCTTTGACCAAGAAATCCCAACATCCTCTCTACAAGTTTTAAACCCTCCTTATCCCATGGTACATTCTGCAATCAATAGCGTGTATAGCACTTCCAAAAGGCAATGGATTATTTATTGACGTAGAATTATTGTATTATGTTGAAGGCCATGAAAACCTTGATGGTATTTGGATTCTTACTTTATTAATATTTCTGGGATTAGGGCCACATGAATGTACAGTCAAGATGGGTATAAATATTGAGTCAATATGGCCGCATTTCATCAATACTATTCACTTTCAAATTGTCTATGCGGATGTATGTTAGTGATTTAACATCCTTTGAGATTATGGACATAGAAACTATACAGCTAACAAATTGCTTTAAAAGACGTTACGTAAACCACATCGATGAGCTTTATTGTGATGCATTATATAGCCTTTTCAATCTAAATGTACAGCCTTAGAATCACTCTGACAACACACTGACAATATGTCACTTTGCTGGGGGTTCCTGTAGCCATCTCACAGCTCATGTGCAGAATTAACAATTACAGCTTTGAAGTTGACTTTCCAAACCCCATTTAGCAATGTGCCGCCGAACGTCTCCGTCAGCCTCACGTTTGCTCTCAGCGGTCAAATCCATTCTCCCGCGATGGATACGAGAAAAGGGAGAGATCTATATTATCGTCTCCAAGAATCTGGCTAAAAGCATTCAAGCACTCAGTCTGTCGAAGCGTTTGTTGAAACGTCTTTGTATGAAAATTGGGCGAAGCACACATATGCAACTCGTACTGCCTCGAGCTGTCTACTGAGAACAAATACCATGTTGTTCTTCTTTGGGCTAAGAAATACCATGTTAACTAATGACATTCAGCCATTTGACTCATGTAAATCAACCTGGGGATGAGAATGAGATATGGTAAGCCAACCTGCGTTCATCAGATGAATGGTAATCCTTATCGTTTTACTTTTTTGTCTTAAAAAAAACAACATCTGACAGTAATAATAAGTACACTTTACTTCATTGAAGCCATTAATTGGAAGTCAGTGCCTGAGGAATCAAAATTAAGTGTATTTTTGGGGGTGGGCGGGAACACACAAGTTAATTAAGATACTCATCAAAGAGGTAGGTTGTCTGCTGCTTTTGGAATATTGGCAGGGACTCTTCTGTCTGGCTTCAAGGGGATGTTTCACCATTCAGGTGCCAAGACAAAGAAGAGTTTTCCACCCGTGAGGGATTGAAGCATAGCCTACAGGTAGGGAGGGGCAGTTCCCATTGCAGCACCACAGGCAAGGACCATGGTCTTGTAGCGGATGCAAGCTTCTAACAGGAAGCCAATGGAGCTTGCAGAGGAAGGGGTGACATGGCGAATTTGGTAAGGTTGAACACAAGATGGGCTGCAGCGTTCTGGTTATGTTGCAGGGGCTTGATGGCACAAGCCGAGAGCCCAGCCAACAGTGTAATGCAATAGTCCAGTCGTATCTCTGGGCAAATAAACTGGTGTTCCATTCAACAGGGTTTGATTGATCAGCCATTTGAATTCTATACCACAGCCTACCTTATATTCTAAAGGTTGTGTTGTAGTCTGTATTAGACGTTCCGCAAAAAAAAAGATCAATATTTGCACTGAAGAATATTTCACAGCACAACGAGGCCTTTTCATTGGGGGGTATAAATGAAATGTAAAGCCAAGTTTAAACAAATATTTAATAAATAATATAATAGTGGCATGTTTACCGACCACAAATGGAGTCCTGCCGAGTGCTGAACGTATTTCTCTTTGAACTGGCATTTAGACTGACAAAAACAAACATTTGGTGAAAACGGCCACATTAATATTTTATAACTGCTCTCCCTCGAGAAAACTACAGGTAAGTCATGCATCAAATTTTAAACGTTTTAATTTTTACACTCGTCGTCACATCAAATGAAGCTGGATCTCAGTGAATAAAAGCAAAAACACAGCAAAAATGACACGCATAGTGAAAGTATGCAAGCATTATTTTCCTTTCTCTCTTGTATTTTTCTTCTGGGGTATGTGTACTCTTTCATGACTGAGCTTGCTATGAAGTATTGAGCCGATTAATAATCAGTCCAGAGGCCTTAGCTATCCATCTCCACCCCAGACCTGTGGAACATTTTAAAAGCATGCAGTCCCATACAACAACCATTAAAAGCCCAGAGAGCCATATCACTGTAAATTATTTAGCTGAAACAGGCCAATAAATCACCATGTGTGTCATATACTGAACATGGGATATGCTAGGTTGAAAAATGTATACAGAGAAGCTTTTCACACTTAGTGCTGAAAGCATGGCGTTTAGGAAGCCTGTGTCGTCAGACATCCATTCCCTCAACTAGACTGTACTGTACAGTTCACTCATGGCTAATTTATTGAGACTGATTATGAATGATCCATTTAGGGCATTTGTACTATCTAGGGGTTCCTCAGAGAATCACTCTCCAGAAAGCAGCAGCATTGGTTTAAAATCTGTGCTATATCTAGTTGTTTTCTAAGAATGAACCGATGCCGATCTGACAATCTCTGCAAAGCACTATTGTGGCGTTAATGTTAATGCTGAGTATCGTACGGTTTGCATTTGATTAGATTTCAAACCACCTAAATAAACATGTATTTTTGTACATTATCTGTATTTCTTTGCACAAGCTAGTCAAAAATTCAACTTGTGACTCGCTTTGTAAGTTATTCCTGAACCCTGTCTTCGGCTCCGGTTCTGCAGTGCCTGCTTGTGGGCACACACGTCTGTTTGACTGACAGCCTCATCAAAATGAAGATCCTTCTAGCCTGAGGGAAATGTGATACCTGTCAAATACTGGGGATCTTTTAATGTTCACGTTCATGTCATAGCAAACGTCCAAGTCGTAACATAACATTGGTTATTATCGCTGCACTCAAAATGCGATTGTTTTTAATACACTTCAGATCTCACATGATCTCTTCACTTGTCTTCAGAGTTAATGACAGCCTCTCAATGTGACCTTGTCTATGTGTGTGTGTGTGTGTGTGTGTGTGTTTGTTTGGTTCTGAATTAACTATAAAATGGGGACAAAAAAGTCCCCAACCTCTGGTTAAATCTGTAAACGTTGACTAATGTGGGGGAGGGCATTTTTCACCTCGCCATTTTGAAAAAGACACTTTAAGTTTTCTGGTGAAAGTTACAGTTGGGGTCAAGGGTTATGATCTGGATGTGAATATTTTCACCATTACTTGATGGTTTTTACATATTTTACATGCAACATCAGATATACACACTTACTCTTTTTAAGAGTATGAGTTTGCCTCTATATGCTATTATTCCCTAGAGGGAGCCGTTGAGTTCACCTCTAAGCCCTGCTACTAGGCCTTTACCATGCCCTAACAACAACCTCTAAGCCCTGCTACTAGGCCTTTACCATGCCCTTAAAACAACCTCTAAGCCCTGCTACTAGGCCTTTACCATGCCCTAACAACAACCTCTAAGCCCTGCTACTAGGCCTTTACCATGCCCTTAAAACAACCTCTAAGCCCTGCTAATAGGCCTTTACCATGCCCTAACAACAACCTCTAAGCCCTGCTACTAGGCCTTTACCATGCCCTAACAACAACCTCTAAGCCCTGCTACTAGGCCTTTACCATGCCCTAACAACAACCTCTAAGCCCTGCTACTAAGACCTCATAACAACCTATAACCCCAAAATGTTCACCCTGACATAATGTTCCACAGGTACCACAGAGATAGGCCAATATAGATTTGCAGTAAAGGCAAAGCACGAAATGGAAACTAGTAAATAAATCCTCTAAATATACACTTTAATTTCTCCAATTTCTATACAATTCGATCAGTGGTTCCTGTAACGTATCTAACAGCTGAGCTAAAACACTTAGATCACCATAGCAAATGATTGTCACTACAACAGCAAGTCATTACTGTAAAAATAAGGCCAAGAGAATCAACCCAAAATGCTTACAGCAAGGCCATCTCCAGCTGTGCCAATGTCAGTGTAAATGTCTCACTACAGTACAGTCTTGCTGTGTCAAGTGTTTACTGAGTCCGTTAGCCACGGACAATAACAGCTTACAGGCAGACAGTAAAGAGCAGGTGGTGTGCAGCTGTGCCGGCCTGACTGACTGGCTGTACAGGGGGGATGGACAGCAGCCTTGCTCTTCCTCAGTGACCGGTCATATAACTGTACCTGGTCTGGGCGGAGCTGAAGTTCCGCAGAACAAATATTTTCCACGAAGAGGGGAAAAGAAAGGAGAGGAGAGAGAGAGAGACAGGAGACCGCAGCTTTCATTTTGGTATCCCTTCGTTCTGCGGGGGGGTTCCGTGGCTCGGGGCCGCCGGCAGTCCGACATTATCGGAGCTCTGTGATCACCAGCTGCGCCACTGCCGGACCACAGACAGCCTTCTCTGGCAGGTCTGGAGAGGCTTGAGGGCGGGACTCAGGTGTTTGCCCACCGAACTGTGGCGGTGAACCCACTGAGTGGCCTGAGACCACTACCAGGGATGAAGAGCAGCTAAGCGGAGCCCAAGGTGCCATGAGAGTGGGAGACAAAAATGGAAAAGAGAGTTGCTCTCCCAAGTGTAAAACTAAAGTACCCCGTCTAGTGTTTCTGGAATCTATCAAATAGGGCCTAGTATTACTTCTGAAATGGGTGAAATAGTTCGACTCCGGAAATTGTCTTGTGGGTATGTTTAAAAATCCTCTTTTTCTGTAGAAATGGTGGGTGCGTTGCCCAAAACGGATGGGGGCGGGGATATACCTGTCATTGGCCAGGTCATCTTTCTAAAGAATGCTGATTAGCCAGCTCAAACTCTTTAGGAGTATGATGTCATCTTGGTGAGATTTCTTTCAAGCAGTCTGTTTGAGTTGACATTTTGAGGTGTTTGCGTGTCTTTTTCTTCTAATTTAAGCTTAGGACATTGAGTAAGAGCATTGGAAAAGTCAACAACATCATGTAGGTCTGAGTGAAAAGTATATATACTTGTATTTACTTGTATTCTAGGACTTTTGCGAATGACTAACCTTCCATTTTGGGCGGGGGGGGGGGGGGGGGGTGTAATATGTTATTCATACTGTATGTGCATAATATATAAGTAGAACCACCATCAAACCTCAATAAGCCACAAAATACCAAAATACCAATATTTTTGGGGACCTGTTTCGTCTCGAAACGGCCATTTATACAACCAGTGGATAAATATCCCAGAATGCATCTTTAACTACTACAGTGTGAACTTATTCTTGTTCTTCAGTGTGGCTCATTGTAATAATTTATACATTCATCAGTTATTTTTACTTTTTATCTAGCTACTTGAGCTAAATGCAATCTCCTCATAAATGTGTAGCGGAAAAATTACTTGGCAATTCTGTCTGGAAAGTATTGCATTTAAATGTAGTTCCTGCCTTTGCATGACAGAAATTCTCGTTATCACATTACCCAGAAGACAATACATAAATCCCAGCCCTAAACCCTTCCTCACACTCTTAACATGTTCCTCCAAATAGATAATTGCTTTACTATAATGCAGAAACACCTGCTTGCTCAGCGTGATTATTACTTTGTATGTCAGCACCAGATTGTCTCTTCCCTTTCCTCAGGGCAGAAGAAACACAAAAAACTCATAAAACAAACATTAACACTGGCAGGTAATTTCCGCCACAATTTCACATTTAACACTAACATTTATTAGTGAGGTAAAAGTGACGCGTGGCTTTGTATCTCCTCAGGTTGGATGTGTAGTGACTAGTAGCTTTGTATCTCCTGAGGTTGGGTGTGTAGTGACTTGTAGCTTTGTATCTCCTGAGGTTGGGTGAGTAGTGATGTGTGGCTTTGTATCTCCTGAGGTTGGGTGTGTAGTGACGAGTAGCTTTGTATCTCCTGAGGTTGGGTGTGTAGTGACGTGTAGCTTTGTATGTCATAAGGTTGGATGTGTAGTGACGTGTAGCTTTGTATCTCCTGCGGTTGGATGTGTAGTGACGTGTAGCTTTGTATCTCCTGCGGTTGGGTGTGTAGTGACGTGTAGCTTTGTATCTCCTGCGGTTGGGTGTGTAGTGACGAGTAGCTTTGTATGTCATAAGGTTGGATGTGTAGTGACGTGTAGCTTTGTATCTCCTGCGGTTGGATGTGTAGTGACGTGTAGCTTTGTATCTCCTGCGGTTGG
>JACXGK010013341.1:0-13047 GCA_016801125.1 Novumbra hubbsi
TCTTCTTACCTGTTTAGGTTGTACAGATAGGGAGAATGTCTTCTTACCTGTTTAGGTTGTACAGATAGGGAGAATGTCTTCTTACCTGTTTAGGTTGTACAGATAGGGAGAATGTCTTCTTACCTGTTTAGGTTGTACAGATAGGGAGAATGTCTTCTTACCTGTTTAGGTTGTACAGATAGGGAGAATGTCTTCTTACGTGTATAGGTTGTACAGATAGGGAGAATGTCTTCTATGTATAGGTTGCCATGCACCTCATAATACATTGCGGTTTGGAGCCTCTTGAACAATGTTCAAGAAGATCAATAGGACTGAATGTAAACTGACAAAACTACAAATGCAAGTCGGTCAGTAACAATTTATCCATCACAGATTGTGATGCACTCGACGTATGTGCCAAGGAACGCGACCATCTCCCCCGTCAGTAGGACTTGTTAACGGCGGGAAATTTGCCTGTCAGGCAGCTCCCGGATGTTTACCACGAGTGAGATTCGCAAACCTCGTTTTGCTAGCTGCAAAAGGTAGCTCAATATACTTATCAGCCAAGTCACAATTTAAACACGGAGTTCGTTAATGTTGTAGTATTATATTGTTGGTCGTTTGGTTAATTAAATGTTTTGTACGTTGTAACTTATGTACTTATTATTGTAACAAACTAGCTAACTAACGTTGGTTTGAGAATGTTATGTAGCCTAACGTGTACGGGCGGGATCAACAAGAACCATTTAAACGACTAGGTACTGTATTTGGCTAACTTGTTAACCAGCGTCTTTGACTACCAAGTTGCAAGAATGGCTAATTCGCAGAAAATCGAAGGGTTATTGAATAGCCAGCAAGCAACCTCATTGTAGTCAGTACTATACATAATGTGCTACGTAATGACGTGTTAGTTGTTCTGTAAGTTATAATACAATGTTCGCTCCGACAATATTAAGCTACCGTGCTGGCTAGCTAATGTACATTCATATACACTGCACAAAGAATTTAAGGTAACAATTATATCACAAATCGGGTTTCCCTGTCATGCTGGTTGATGTTGCAGCATAACGTTCACCAGGGGGTCCAGCTCTCCTGGTGTAATGGCTCATCTCCTGGTATCTTTCATGCTCTTGAGACTGTACTGGGAGACACAGCAAACCTTTAGGCGGCATGTATATACCATCCTAGAGGAGCGGGGCTACCTGGGCAACCTAAATGGGCTGCAGGTACTGCCTTATGCTACCGGCAGTGACAAGGACAATTGCAAAACTAGAGAGGAATTAGTCAGGAAGGATAAGGAGCAGGAAATTGTCTGTGGCCACAACCGGAATAAAACATTCCCTTTTGGGGGATTGTTTTGCTGGTGCCTCTCCAGGGCACCTGTTGTTACTTTCATATTGCATCAAAACAGGTGAAAATGATTCACAATCACGTATGCTTCCTAACTAGACAGATCAATATCCCTGTGTTGTACTGTGATGATTACGTGCTATCTTAAGGATTACAAAATGGCTTGCTAACTCTAGCCTCGTCATTCTGACTGTATGGCCTGATTCTCAAGACCTAGATGACTAGATTGTAATGTTGACAATGACAAACCAATCCAATCGACTTGGCATACGACTCAACGTTGTCATTTTTCAGCATCTTTTGCGCTACTGTGGTTGTTCTTTTCCAGACCATATTGAGTGTACTACTGTGCCGGACAAGGCAGTCACCATGGCGGCTCCCACCGTGGACTACACGATAGGAGGGGTGAAGATCCAGTTCCCTTGCAAAGCCTACCCCTCCCAGCTGGCCATGATGAACTCTGTAAGCCGTACACACCTTTTAGGGATCTAAAAAGCCTTGGTCTTTCCTTGATTCCTTGGATTTTTTTGTCGCCCAATTTGAACCCCCCCCCCCTGACAGTCAAAGATGGGCATATGCACCCTCTGAAACGCATTAGTCCCTGGAACAGTCAGTATACCTTGACCAATGAGAGCCCAGCTTGAGTAGATCAAGGTGATTCGTAACTGGTTGAGTTGGAGCAGATGGTAGGCAGCCAACCGTCCTATCTGAACCTCCATCCCTTATTTGTTTGCTTGCTGAATATTTTCTTTTAAATATGCCACATCCCCTTATGATCAGCTTTTTGTCTTGTTAGAAAAGAAAACTATGTAAATATTTCTCCGACCACCTTAATGTGTTTTATTCCTTCGATGTGCAAGTGAGGCAGATGGTAGGTCCACCTTTACACGAGAACCCCCCACCGTGGTTTGGTTCCACCAGCCCTTCCAGAAGGAAGCATTGAGACTGAGGAAGAATCGCCTCTCTTCCGAGGAAGCGTCGCACCGAGGAGTCAGGGAAAGACTTGAGATTCCCCCGAGTCCCCTTTAGTACCGGTGTTACTCTGCTAGTGCTTGTGTGATTAACTAGCCATGTTGTGCGGTTGTCTCCCAGATAGTGCGAGGGCTCAACCATGGGCAGCATTGCCTGTTGGAGAGCCCCACTGGTAGTGGCAAGAGCCTGGCCCTGCTGTGCTCTGCCCTGGCCTGGCAGCAGGCCCAGTATGGTAAGGTAGTGCTGTTCGATGTTTCTCAATGAACCCGTACTGCCTTACAGTCAGAAGCTAACGTGTCGATGTCTGTTCTGTTGTTGTCCAGCTAAGTCTGAACAGGATGGCAGCAGCCCTACAGAGGGTAAGAAGCCAGCTGCCACTTCACCCTGTCAGTGTGTCTGCCACAGCAAACCTGTTGCCCGGCTGAAACCACCTGCCTCAGTGACGATAGACCTCACAAGCTCACCGGAAGTTGAGGTGGCCAAGTGCTCTTTTACAGAAACGGGTGAGAAATGGTAACAGCTACACACCGATACACTGTTAAGACTTTCTTCCATGCCTACAGTGTGCATGTTAAGGTGCATATTATAAAAAAAAAATCATTTTGGAACAGACATTGCGTTTCTCAGAATCCCCCAATATCTTTGCGAAATGTTAGGGGACAAACCAGCTTTGTGAACCTGTTCTAAATGCTGTAAAATACGCTTCCTGATCGTGTAGGTTTATGTGTTCCTGTGCAGTGTTTTATGTATGCTAGCAGATCAGGTGTCTCCACAATACTAGGGCTATCATTCATAAAAGTAATACTGGACAATTAGATGTCAAAATGATAAAAAAAAAAAAAAAGTACAATCCATGTCTTGATAATGTCTACTTTTTTGATATTCTTTCCAATTTCCCGAAACATCAATGATTCTTCTAATTAGCTATATTTCTGTTTTAGTTTAGATAAGGCACTATAGACACTGACATTCGAAGTTTCATTTGTATCTCCGTTCTGTGAGATTTCCAAGTTGTGACTTTGCATGTTAATGTAATGTCTGTGGAATCCCTTTGATATATATTTGAGATATCCCGGCTGTGTTTTGATTAACCTATCTCTGTCCATTCAGTGGTCCCTCCATCTGAGCCCAAGAGTCAGTCTCTAGCCTCTCGTCTATCTGAGAGGCTGAAGACGTCCTCCCCCACCTCAGACCCGGGCAAAGAGGATGATGACTTCCAGCATCATAAGAAACGCATCCGCACCCCTGCCATGGAGCAGAAGGTAGGCAGCCAACCTTCCTTCTCCCTGAACCTCCATCCCTGGTTGGCATTGGCTGTCGCATACCCAGTCCCTCTCTACACCATCCAGGGACAGTTTATTACAGCGCCAATCTCTCTCTGCGTAACTGTAATGCTTTGTCGTTTATTTTTATAAAGGTTCTTGATTTCTGTGATTGATAACTCTCTGTTTTTGTTGTCAGGGTCATAAGAGGAGGTGCTTGGAGCGGGGGGTGGTGTTCATTGATGATGATCCTGAAGAACAGGACCCTGAGCCTGGACAACAGACCTGGAACATGGAGCTGAGCTCTAGCAGACCAGCACGCGCTACGGACCCTGAGCCTGGACAACCGACCCGGAACATGGAGCTGAGCTCTAGCAGACCAGCACGCGCTACGGACCCTGAGCCTGGACAACCGACCCGGAACATGGAGCTGAGCTCTAGCAGACCAGCACGCGCTACGGACCAGCCCGCTGAGACCCACTGTTGTGTGAGTACTTTCGTTCCAAACCCACAATACTTTGCTACTCGCCTGTAAACACTGTCCACTAGCCTAACAATCAATCGGTTTCATGAGGGTATGTATTTTCCTTTTCTTCAATTATATAGAGTTTCCTTACATATTAGAGACTGATCATGTTTTCGTCGTTAAGGGACAACTGAGGATTTAGTTAATGGTAATTGACGAACACACTCTGATCAACTTAATAATGGCCCCTATTAGAATCCATTAAGGGAAAGAAAAGTATTGTCAGTACTCTATTATGTCCACTAGGTGGAAACATTGGCCACTTAATCTCACTGGCTGCATTATGTAGTTTTTGGCATTGTTCTTACATTTATGTGCTGTGAGTGTGTCATGTAAGGTAGGGTCTTTTTTGGCAGCACACAAGCTTGTTAACATTATAAGACTGACATTATTTAGTCATCTTGGTTGGCTTATCATGCGTGTTCGAGACGTGCCACACAATCCGGCAGTTTTCAGACGCGCTGCACGTGGCGTGTTCTGGCAGAATTGGCTTTACACTTGGCGTCTCAGATTGCGGGCTTCTGCTTGTTCACACCGCATATATTTTTCCAGCCTCTCTCTTCTTCAAAATGTTTAGGAATATTTAGTGCTACGTAAACTAGCCCTCTGACCGCATGAGGAGGTGGGACAGGTAGATGTAAATGAAGAGGCTGAAGGACGAGAAGGACCTCTCCTGCCAGTCGTCTTGGGTTCCCCGTCAGATACCCGACCCGGCTCCACCGCTGTGAGCTGCTGACGGACATCCTGAATGGGGCTCTTTGAAGAGCGGGCTCCAGTTTTAATTAAGATCTGCCTGGCCTTGCCACTGATCTGTGAAAGCCATGGATGAATATTGAATGGGGTTCACCTGCTGGTTACTACGTCCGGGACCTGAGGGGCTTTTTAAGGGGAGGACGGTCTACGTTCAGGGGCCCCCCACACCTGTGCCAGTTGCAGACCTGCCAAATGACATTATCCAACAAGCATTTGGAGGCACCTACCGAAACCCATTTAGACATGTACTTAGGACAAATTCGTCAAAAGTGGTACTTTTACCACATCGTGGGTCGATGTACGTCCGGCGATTTACCTCGGCACTGCAAACGGCACTGCATTCCCTACAGTCCGTCGGCTTTGGAACCGAATCCGGTGTGTTTTGACCAAAACGAGGGCACTGCGGGGGGGTAGCGTGCCATTCAGGTTATGAACCTTAGTGTATTTAAAACCTTGTGGAACGAGGGGCAAGTTGTCGTCGGTCAAGCGGCACCAGCGAGACAGAGCCGGCCTGTCCCCACCAACCCCCAACCAACCACCAACACCAGGCCCTCGAGTCGAATGTCTCTGAAACGGCCTCCACTAGAGGCAGCCAGGTATACGTGGCCAAGATACACCGGGTGATGGAGCACCGCACCACCTGCTCTAAACACAGCGAATGGTTCTGACTGAAACGGCGCAAGCCGTTAGTGTTTGGGAAACTCAAGGGGGTAATAAAACAGGGGATCTTCTGATTTAACGGTGTGGAGAAGCCACAGGCGAGGTGTTTGGCGTGCCTGTCGGGATACACACCTGCCGGTTTAAGCGGGAGCCGCGGGATTCATGAATGAACTGAGTGGCCTCCCGAGGGTTACAGCAGGAGCACCTCGTCAGGACGGACCGGTCCACAGCTCCGTGGCTCCACTCCCTCCCTGGGCGACGGTGCCCCGATCGGCTTACCCGCTTCTGCCCTGTCAAACAGACCCCGCCGCGTATCCATTCTCCTCGCTGGAGATCCCTGGGATAATTACTTATTCATGGCCAGGTGGGAGGAATGTGGGGGAGGCGTGGGTCACTGCTGAACAGAGGCCCCTTGTCACGAGGCGGCGGCGGGCAACAGCTGACCCAGGGGTGTCCATTTCCTGCCCCCGTCCCCGTCAGCGCTGCCCCCCGCTGGGCCCTTCGCCGCGGCCAGACACCCTGGCACGTCGGAATGCGGGTTTGCTGTTGGCTGCCCTCTGGACACTCGGACGGTGCCTGTTGCCTGGCGCGTGACGCTGAGAGCGGAGGAACGCGTGTTCAGTCGGATGGAATGTGGTCGCGCTCACTTGAGGCCCCTGTGTTCTTCCACCGTCTTACGCGCGGTCATATTTTGAGGTCGGAGGTGGGTAACCTGAGACTCCTGGCCTCCCAGTCTCCACCGAAGCCCCTGAACCGCTAACCAGCTTAACGTTCATTCATCTGGTTAATAGTGGTGCTCCGGCGATGCTACAATGATGTTTCGGCACTCTGATCGCTAGAGTTGGTATTGTGACTGCATAGAGGAGACTCACATCCGAACATGTTGACCACTTATTGTTTTTGTATGTCATTCGGGACACTCCGACAGTACATATGTAGCTGTGTCTTGTTCACTTGTTTAAATGTTTTTGAATAACTGTAACACAGATGTTAAAGTTGATCTGTGCAACAATCTAGCACAGCTTAAGTTTTCCAAATTACTCACTACCACCCTTAAGTTATTTTAATTTCTCTTTTATTTATTAAAATAATTATATGAAGTTTCTAAGAATGTACTTTTCAGAGTTGTACACTGTTAAAGTCTTTGTGTTGATTGGTTAAACTGTACTGCAGTCAATCCTTAATATTACATAAAAAAGTTCTAAGTCAGTTCAATTTTTTTTCTGCCTCAAGATTGCTTATAGATATAGACTAATATTGTGTGTGGTTTTCTTGAGCAGTTACTATGGTGATTCAGTTGTGATACTGTGATGAATCGCGATGTATTAAATCATAACATGTATCGTGATATATATATCACAAGGTACTTGTTATTACTTACCCTTAGTTAATAGCTTGAGAATGTGGTGTTCAACCAGAAGATTTGCTTGTTTAGTCTGCTCATAGATGATGCTTGTTTAGTCTGCTCATAGATGATGCTTGTTTAGTCTGCTTATAGATGATGCTTGTTTAGTCTGCTTATAGATGATGCTTGTTTAGTCTGCTTATAGATGATGCTTGTTTGTTTTGGAAAGTGTAGCTCACCACCTGACTGGTATTGGTTTCAACAGCACTGCCAGCTATGCATCATCACTGTGTGGAGGTGCCACACATACACTGTGGTGACTCACAGTAAATTATAAACCAGGCACACTCTCACATCAGCCACAATGGAAAGCTACTGGCTTTCAGCACTTCCAGAAGGTCCCCTTCCCATGAAGGACAGGTCTCTCTCTGTGGGAATACCCCTGTCTTGTCATATTCTACGGTCCGCTATTAGATTATACAGAGTTAACATATTAAGCTCATTCCCAATGGTGATGTGTTGATGACTTTTACGTTGGGTGCCTGTGTTTCGTAGTGGCAGTTTATGACCTGGCTGTAGTCTACATGCAGTTGCATTGGCTCTGACCTACAGCACTTTCAACAGAAACCTCAACAAAAATTCTTCTATCATTCCCCCCTTTCTCGGTCCATTAAAGAATAAACATCCGTCTCTCTTAGTTGTTGTTACTGTTCTGTAGCTCCACACGCGCTGACGTCTTGTGGTTCTCTTGTGTCCCCCCAGTCCCCCTTGGCGTCTTGCTCTCTCTGCCCCTGTGCCGTGGCCAAAGGAGTTCAGAAAGGAGGGCCGGGGAAGTCTTCGAAGGAGGCCAAGAAGAAACAAGTCCCCAAGATCTTCTTTGGCACGCGCACCCACAAGCAGATCACGCAGGTCACCCACGAGATGAAGCGCACGCTCTACTCCAGCACCCCCATGACCATCCTGTCCAGCCGCGACCACACCTGTGTCCACCCGGATGTGGTGCCCCACTCCAACCGCAACGAGCGCTGCAAGGAGCTGCTGGAGGCCAAAAATGTGAGCATGCAGCATCGTTGACCTGTTGTTTGTCGTCTTGAGTGTCGCCGCGGTAAGACCTTGTCCTCCTGGCCGACTCGCCCCTCAGGCCCCTCCAGCTGCCTCAGCGCCTCGTTAGGCTGCCTCAGCGCCTCGTTAGGCTGCCTCAGCGCCTCGTTAGGCTGCCTCAGCGCCTCGTTAGGCTGCCTCAGCGCCTCGTTAGGCTGCAGTCACCCTCCTGCCAGTCAGTGACTGAGGTTCACTATACAGGGACTTGACTTGACTTGAGTTGTTTTGAGCAGAAATTGACCCCAATACGGCTGTGAAAACCAACACCTCTTCAGTCATGGAAACACACACACACCCCTTTGGGTTTGGGTGATGGTGCTGCAGTGACAGACAGCCACTGTAAAGGAGGGGACTGGAGCGGCTTTTCAGCTCTGTTAAAGAAAAACACTTTGTAACTTAAGACAACAGGTAAAACCCTCCTCTCAGCCTCCTGGGGCTGCAATTACAAGCCATTATCTCCCCAGTCGGCACGTTGAAGTGTCAAGAGGCTTCAGACAGGATCTGGGTTCTGATGGGAGACATTTAGTTGTGTTAGTGTTACGGTCTTAACCCTTTTCTCCTTTAGGTGCTGGTGTAATAAGCACCTGTTCTGCCCCAACACTGACACACCAAGCTGAGAGTGATTGTGTTGGCGGATTGACACCCCTGTTACAATCGTCTGAGGTGTCAATCCGCCCTGTAGCCTCAATTTGGTACAGAAAATAGGTGTCCTTTTGACAAGTTCCAGACTGGTTTGGGATCTCATCACACGCCTCCTCCCTCCCATGCCTTCCCCCTCCCGTCCCCTAGGCCCCATCTGAAGCCAGTCTCTGGTTACAGTCCGGTAGGCCTCAACTCCTGGCTTTGACGGAGCTCCATGGGATGAAGACTGTACTGTTGGTGTTAGTTCATCGATGCAAGTTGGAGTCCTACGCTGTCATTGCCCTAATAACTATGATTCGAGGAAAGGCTAATCTTTTCATTTGCATAATCTCACACAGACAGACAAGCGCATGGACACACACAGACAGACACATGCGCAGACGGAAAATGAAGACTGGCTTGTAATTGCAATGTGTGACATTATGTAGCCCAATACATGGAAATCCCCCTGACACTCTGTTGCCCAAGGTGATCATCAAGGTCACACTGGTCTTCTGGATGTCTCAATATAGGCCTTATAATGTCATGTGTTGTCATGGTCTCCACCCGGCACAGCCAGAAGAGGTCTGGCCACCCCTCAGACTCTGACTCCTCTAGGATTCATCCTATGTTCCAGCCATACTCAGGAGTATGTTCCAGCCATACTCAGGAGTATGTTCTAGCCACTGTGTTTCACTTTTCTGTTGTTGCTTGATCATTGGGTTTACACTGAGTACGTGATACTGCTGTGACAAGCTTAAAATCAAATTGGATTTGATGTTGATCATGTTTCCCCCTCCCTTTCCTCCACCTTCAGGGCATGACGTGCCGCTTCAAAAATGGCGTGCACAAGATGCAGGACCAGAGCACCCTGCAGTGGGTCCACGGTCTCCACCAGGCCTGGGATATAGAGGACCTGGTGAGGCTGGGAGGCCGGCTGAGGGCCTGCTCCTACTACGCTGCCAGGGACCTAATGCCGGACGCATGCATCGTCTTCTGTCCCTACAACTACCTACTGGACCCCCTTATCAGAGAGAGTGTGAGTCAAGAGGGGGGCGGAGAGCACCCCAGTGGGATCGAGGTGTTAGAACCCCAGTGGGATCGAGGTGTTAGAACCCCAGTGGGATCGAGTTGTTAGAACCCCAGTGGGATCGAGGTGTTAGAACCCCAGTGGGATCGAGGTGTTAGAACCCCAGTGGGATCGAGCTGTTAGAACTCCAGTGGGATCGAGCTGTTAGAACCCCAGTGGGATCGAGGTGTTAGAACCCCAGTGGGATCGAGGTGTTAGAACCCCAGTGGGATCGAGCTGTTAGTTCCCCAGTGGGATCGAGCTGTTAGTTCCCCAGTGGGATCGAGCTGTTAGAACCCCAGTGGGATCGAGCTGTTAGAACCCCAGTGGGATCGGGCTGTTAGAACCCCAGTGGGATCGAGCTGTTAGAACCCCAGTGGGATCGGGCTGTTAGAACCCCTGTCTAGCTAAACCCTCTGTTTCCTGGTTGAAAAACCTTGAAAAGTGTCAGGGTTCTCAGGCTCGACTCTCACACTCCTATACTCACCTGCAGATGCAGATCAACCTGGATGGCCAGATTGTGGTTCTGGACGAGGCCCACAACATAGAGGACTGTGCCAGAGAGAGTGCCAGCTATACCCTGAACCGACCCCAGCTGCTGTCTGCCAGGGAGGAGCTGGACGGCATGGTGACCCACAACATCAGACCCTCCCACCACGAACCCCTCCGGGCCTTCTGCTGCTCCCTTCTGAAGTACGCTGTGGTTACGCCTCCCCTCCGGCACTAGTGGTGTGTTTCTGCCACTGCTGGGGAGCCCGCTTTCTTGGAAATGAAATGCTGTAGTAGTCTTCAGCAGACTCCTTTTCCTCTGTCACGGTTATTCTACTCTGTGTGTTTGTTGGTAGTTGGATACAGGAGAGCTGTAGTGTTCTGGCTGAGAGGGAGTACGAGACGTCCTGTAAGGTGTGGAATGGCCGGGAGGTCTTGGGACTGTTCTACACCATGGGCATCACCGCCGACACGTTTGGCATGCTGCAGGTCAGATGGGGTCATAGGTCTCCTAAATGTTTCTTCCAAACTGTGTGCCGTCATTTTCTAAACCAGATTGGGGGAATTTGTTAGTCAAAAAATCTTGGCTCCCAAAATGTGCTTGTTGGTTTGTACCTGGTAATGAATTGCCTTCACTTGGGGTCACGGGCCCTTGGGTGTAGTGGACACCGGCTACGTTGTGCAGGATGTTCTTGACATACTATGTTTCTGCTCAGCACACCTGTAATGTGCTCACTGGGAGAAGAAATAAGTTATCTTTCTCTGTACAGTTTGCCAGAAGGTAGTCCTTCAGAATACCAAATGTTTTTTTTTTTTTTTCTTTCTCCCTCTCTTCCTCGTATAGAAGCATCTAGAAGCGGCGTTGGAGAAGGAAGAGCGTCAAGGACTTGTTAATGGGAGAGAGGAAACAGTGGAGATCCCCACTATCAGCTCCCCCGCGTCCTCGGTCCTCAAGAGTCTTTTTATGGTGCTGGACTTCCTCTTCAGGGAGAAGAGCAGGTCAGAAACAGGCGTCCAGCGTGTCGCAGTTAATCTCTACATTTATTTACAGTGGAGGAACAACACATTTCATCCCCTGCTGATTTTGTTTGCCCCCAGGGTTTGGCCAATAAGTACTAAGTCAGGTTTTGCAAAGGGGTCAAATACTTATTTCACGGAGTAAAATGCAAATCATATCTTATATCTTTTCTGGATTTCTTTTGTTTTTAATCCGCCTCTCATATAGACCTACCATTTAAATTATCGACTGATCATTTCTTTGTCAGTGGGCACACGAAACGCATGCATTTTTCCTCCGCTGTACAAATAGTCCCTGTCTCCCAGTTAACGGCGTCATTGCGACGATATTGGATGGGAATGTTCCGACGGGCTTTGACCGTGGGCCCGTGTGTCCGGCTCAGGTTTGCCGAGGACTACCGCGTGGCGCTGCAGCAGTCCTACGCGTGGACCACGGCCCCAGACGTCCCGGACCCCCAGGGCTTCTTCAGCAGGCCCAACCGCCGGCGTGCCGGCGCCAAGTCCAAGACCCTCGTCCACACGCTCAGCTTCTGGTGCCTCAACCCTGCCGTGGTCAGTGACCGCGTGGACGGACCGTTTAGCCCGCTGTTGATATGTGCTCCACGTATAACACCCTCAGCCGATACAGACAGGGTTCGCTAGTGGCAAGTAGACCGGTCGATCTTGCCAGCCGTTTTGGCAGCCAACTTATTGAAAGCCTTTCTACCAGCAACCCTGCCAAATCTATTGACACACAACCACAGCATCATGGAAGGACTCATATTGTCAGCATGGTCCTCTAGACCTTGTTCTCTTTGTCAGCACTATTCCACACGAGGAAGACTCCTGCCTAACTGGGCCAGTGTCAGTTCACCTAGTAGAACAATGAGCACAGGCGCTGTGGGCTTTGCTGTGGCAGCATTAACTTGCCAGAGGAGAAATGGCACAGCTTCACTCAACCGCCCAAATGCCATGGATTCACCCTCATTTTATGTCATTAAATAACACCTTAGAAGCTGATCACAAAGCTGTATTGACTCAGTGACTTGTGGTAGGAGAAAAAGAACATGTGGAATTAATATTTGAAATTAATCTCTGTCTCATTTCTGTTTTTGTCACTTGATATGGTGTGATACCTAGCAGCTTAACAACACTAGTCCTTCAAAAGAAGTGTGTGTGTGTGTGTGTGCGTGTGTGTCTCTCTCAGGCGTTTTCAGACCTGTCAGGCAAGGTCCGTTGCATCGTGCTGACCTCTGGCACTCTGTCTCCGATGGGATCCTTCTCCTCAGAGTTAGGGGTCAAGTTTTCCATTCAGCTGGAAGCCAGTCATGTCATTAGCAAATCTCAGGTAAGTAATAGCATATACCTTCATTTCAGCTTTACCACTAATATTGGTTGCCTCAGAATCAAAGTCCTGGAAGAAAAGGGATTGTAACAGGGTTGAAGCTAGCACCTGCTAAATCATGACTCAAAGCACTTAAAGCATTGTTCTCCACAGATCTACCAGACCTGTAATGTATTGCGTACACAGAGACTACATCACCACTGATTGAATGAGGGCTGTGATTTTAGGAGGTCATCCAGACACAGTCATACGTCTGATGGTTTACAATGCTCAGAACATTCATGAATGGACATTCGTACCTTATATAGTTCTTAAAAATGTATTTCTGCATGCTTGTCAGTTGATATACACCTTTGTCTCCCTCTCTCTGTCCCCATCCGTCTCTATATCTCTCTCTCTCTCTCTGTCCCCATCCGTCTCTATATCTCTCTCTCTCTGTCCCCATCCGTCTCCCTATATCTCTATCTCTCTCTGTCCCCACCCGTCTCTCTCTATCTCTCTCTGTCCCCACCCGTCTCTCTCTATCTCTCTCTCTGTCCCCATCCGTCTCCCCATCTCTCTCTCTCTCTGTCCCCATCC
>JACXGK010013342.1:0-13038 GCA_016801125.1 Novumbra hubbsi
TGAATGTATTTGCAAATTATGGTGGAAAATAAGTATTTGGTCACCTACAAACAAGCAAGATTTCTGGCTCTCACAGACCTGTAACTTCTCCTTTAAGAGGCTCCTCTGTCCTCCACTTGTTACCTGTATTAATGGCACCTGTTTGAACTTGTTATCAGTATAAAAGACACCTGTCCACAACCTCAAACAGTCACACTCCGAACTCCACTATAGCCAAGACCAAAGAGCTGTCAAAGGACATCAGAAACAAAATTGTAGACCTGCACCAGGCTGGGAAGACTGAATCTGCAATAGGTAAGCAGCTTGGTGTGAAGAAATCAACTGTGGGAGCAATTATTAGGAAATGGAAGACATACAAGACCACTGATAATCTCCCTTGATCTGGGGCTCCAAACACACCGCCCGGGCAACGAAGGAGTGTCTTCGTAAGAAGCATTTCAGGGTCCTGGAGTGGCCTAGCCAGTCTCCAGATCTCAACCCCATAGAAAATCTTTGGAGGGAGTTGAAAGTCCATGTTGCCCAACAACAGCCCCAAAACATCACTGCTCTAGAGGAGATCTGCATGGAGGTATGGGCCAAAATACCAGCAACAGTGTGTGACAACCTTGTGAAGACTTACAGAAAACGTTTGACCTCTGTCATTGCCAACAAAGGGTATACAACAAAGTATTGATATAAACTTTTGTTATTGACCAAATACTTATTTTCCACCATAATTTGCAATTAAATTCATAAAAAATCATACAATGTGATTTTCTGGATTTATTTCTCATTTTGTCTGTCATAGTTGAAGTGTACATATGATGTACTGTAATTCTGTACTGTAATTCTAATTAAATTAAGGTCTGGTTATAGGCTTAAGCATTCTGAAACATTAAAAGTATTTATTTTCAACCATTCAGATGTGGTTTTGGATTATTCTCTTCCTGCATGACCAGGTTTATACTTCAGATTCAGCTTAAGGCCTGATATTATTATTTTGAATTCTCGCATTCAGCGCATATTGTCCAGACCTTTATTGTCCAGACCTTTATTGATGGGATCTTGTCCAGATCCTTTGTAAAACAATACATCCCAAAATGTCACACTATCATATCCATGCCTACCTATTAATTTTAAGTAATTATTTGGTTTTCACAGGCCATACTAGATGTCATCCGAAAGGCAAATAAATCACTTTTCTTTTCATAGAGCATTCCTCCTAAAGTCTTTAAGAGATTTGACCGGTATTTCCTGATAGTTTTGGTTAGCTTGACCTTTCTAACAACATTTGTCCGCTGAAAATATGCCATGCAGGTCAATGGCCGGACCAAAACCTAAATTGGATGTTGTAGCAGGACCTGAAATGAGCAGTTTATGGTCAGATAACCTAGAAATATTGAACAGCAAGGGGCATTTGTGATCCAGTCATTGGCAAACAGAGTTACTAAATTTAGGGGTTATTTCAGATTTTTTTGGTTATACATTTATTTACTTCTACTGAACTGCCTTACTTAATAAAAAACAGGTATTTTTTTTTTTTTCTATCATATTGAAAAATGTCTGTCATGTTGTGTTCTGTGTGTCGTTGTCTCTCAGAACTGCATGGACAAACACCAGGTGGTTGGGGTTCTCCGTCAGATGGAGAAGTTTCTGAAAGGACAGGAGATCAGGTTCACCGAGGGACTGCGCATCATGAAATCCAAACTGGCAACCCTACAAAACTCTGTCTCCAAGCTGCCTCAGGCTGATCAATCGGCCGGTGAGTAGTTAGAGATTAGGACCATTCTCCACCACTCCACAGTACAATGAAATGGAACCTGAAATGATCACATGTACAGATCTGGACCAGGCCAGGTGTCCTTTCGGCCATGTGGCTTTCTAACCAACATTCATCTATAGGGTGGAAAACAAAAAGGAAGTTAGGTGTCAAAGGAAGTCATTTTCTGAATTCCTGATTTAACAGTATTGCTTCTTTCATTGTCTGAACACAAACCTCTGCATAGCACTTAGATTACATTAACTTTCTTAGACCTGCTGTTGACCCGTCCGCACCAGCTCAGGAAGTGTATTCGGTCAGTGTGGACATTGGTGGACTGCTTGTACTGTTTACCACTGCCCTTTTAGTGAAACAATTTAAGATCCTAAAATTCCTTCGTCAGCTACTATATTTAGTTCGAGAAAAGAGGGAGAGGATGTGTTCTTGCTGATTAGCAGTACATATGCCTAAGTGGTCTGAAGATTAGTAGATTTATATTGCAGTTTTCAAAGCAATGTGAGGCAACTAACGGCATTCCAAAGAGGCCGAATAGTCGGTGTCCGAGTTGCGGGTGCATCAGTCACAAAAACGTCAACACAACTTATAGAGTCAATGACAACCGTCTCATCTGCAGTGTTATGGGCAGCCATCTTGAGGGAGTCACTAGGCGTGATGATTGCTCTACGTGGTTGTGTAAGAGCCATGGAAACAGGAGGCCCTTTTACAGGACCCCGGCGCACCTAATGGTGCAAATACTGTTTCATAATGTTCCGTTATTTCAGGATTATAATACCCCCATACACACTGCTGAACTAATTCAAGAGTGGTTTTATGAACACCAGTATGATGTTGAACACCTTCCATGGGCTCCACAATCACCAGATCTGAGCAAAATTTAAGGTTTATGGGTTTAAGCTCTGGAGTGCAGAGTGCGAAGGGCACTTCCACCATCCTTAAAAATAAGTTGTAGGACTGCATTTCAAGAAGGTATGGAACTGTTCCAATGGCAAAAGATGGCCCTACTCCTTATCAGGTCCCTGATCTTGATATATTATTTGTTTCCGCTATTTTGTCCGCCACCTGTATAATCAGTCCTTTCTTTCTCTCTCCATCTGTTCTTTTCTCTCTGGGCTCATGCCTTCAATGCAATATTCACCCATTTGTTTTATCACATTCTCAGACGGCATTGGCTGATAGGATGTGTGTGAATCCACCCCCAACCAATATACATTCATTTTTCTATCATAATTATATCAGCCTTTTAGCCTCATGCAGCTGGCAAATACACCATTCTAAAACTATTGATGTCCCATACCCCCAAGTACGAATGGCATTATTGTAACTCATACAATTTATTTAAATCTTATAGTGTTGGAAATATCACACACATCATGTTTTTTGTACAAACGTGCGGTTAACTCACATGTTATTTGTCGGTACGTTATAAAAACACAACTAATACCCGAGCCACCCTAGTCACAGACATTTCTGAATCAGGAGTATGTACGTACGGCCCGAACATGATCAGAAAATACATTAAAACAGGACTGCAGCAAGCTAGAATGAATCACCGCCTCTCTCACGCACACTGTCCTCCACCATCTATGGCTTTCAGGATGACAGCTCTTGGCAGATGGGGGGAAAAGTTGAAACAATGCATTCTCAGGCAAGGCAGTCACTCCCCCCGAAGTCCAGATGAAAAGAAAGCGATCAGAATGAAAACACTGCTCTGAGATATCGGTTGCTGTATTGGTGTACAAGCGTGAACCTTAGATGGAAATACTTTCCTGAAAAAAAAAAAACCATAAAGGAAACTAGCCACTGTATAGCCATGTGCTTGCAATTACTTTAAATATCTTTCAACTCCTATTTCTGGCGTTGTATATTTATGCTCTGAATATGCCCAACATTTTGACTTTGGGAGGTACAGTATTATGTAATAGACATGGAATGGGGTGTTTATTCCAAAAGCATAGGCTGTTCTAGAATTCAGAGCCCCTTTATGATGAGACCAAGCGCTGGTTCATGCAGCGGGTACGGATTCGTGTGAAACCTTGCCGTTCTACGGCATTATTCATGCAATTTTAACCTTCATACACTTTGCAGTGGGCCTAAAGGGGGTTTCTCTAAATTAAAAGCGCATACCTACGGGACAATTCGAAGCTGTGGATTTATTTGGTTGCCGAGCTTTTAGCAATAATCTGTGGGATTAAATGAGGCATTGCTTAACTCTTTTCCCGTGAGGCATCGAATCGGTCTTTTCCCATGAAGTGGTGGTAGAGGCCTGAATTACCAACAGCATCAACTATGTTTGTTTGATACAGACTTGTCCTCAGGCAGTAAAATACCACAGGATGCTGGAATGCAGACAATTGTTTTGGCACCTCTGAGACCCTCTAGCCTTACCCCTTGCCTGTACTCCTCTTCTTGTTCTCCCTTGTCTCTCCTTCCCTCTCCCCATTCCAACAGCTCCCCCCATCTGCCCCTCACCGGAAGCCCCGGTCAACGGCAGGAGGTTTGGGTCCAAGTACTTGATCGGCCACGAGGTCCATTTCACGTGCTCCGCTGGTTATCAAATGATTGGCCCGGGGACGCGTGTGTGCCAGGAGAACGGGAGTTGGAGCGGGGTCAGCCCGGTGTGTAAAGGTAAGCGGACGGTATCACGCGCGCCAGCGGGCGGGGGAACCCGGGAGAGATGGATCCCGACCCATTGCTCGCCCGTGCCTTCGTTTGACCAGGCCGACACTTTGACATACGTTTCAATGCTCTGTCCCTCCACCTGACACCTGACATACAGCCTGGCGGTTAGAGCAGGGGTTTGGCAAATTGCAGCCCACATGCAAATTCAATATTGTTGGTTTGTGTATAAAATATATAGATATTTAGATAGAGTCCAACCCACTTCGTAACATATAAAACTAGATCCAAAGTATGTAGAAATTGTTATGGACTTTTAAATTGTTTTATAACTACCTTTTTTATGTCCCACAAATTGATTTTGACAAACAAATTCCTCTTTAAAATATCTTCGGTTTTATAGCCGCCAGCAACCCATGTAAACTGTTATGGTCTCGCTGCGCTCTTCCTCTCCTGGGTTATATCTGCAGTTCTTCTGCCAGGGCTGTATTTTTCCTGACAACATGCTGGAATTTACTGTAAATTGTGTTAATACTGTTAGAAGGGGGCAGAGAGAGGGTTAAAAGTGGGGTAGATAGAGGGAGAGAGGTGGAGAGAGAGCGAGGGGGGGATTGAGAGAGGCAGTGATATGGGTGGAGAGATACAAGGGTAGTAAGAGGGGTGTAGACAGACATGGGTGGAGAGATACAAGGGTAGTAAGAGGGGTGTAGACAGACATGGGTGGAGAGATACAAGGGTAGTAATAGGGGTGTAGATAGACATGGGTGGAGAGATACAAGGGTAGTAAGAGGGGTGTAGACAGACATGGGTGGAGAGATACAAGGGTAGTAAGAGGGGTGTAGACAGACATGGGTGGAGAGTTACAAGTGTAGTACGAGAGGTGTAGAGGGGTGTAGACAGATATGGGTGGAGAAATAGAAGGGACGTAAGAGGGGTGTAGACAGACTTGGGTGGAGAGATAGGAGGGTAGTAAGAGAGGTATAGAGGGGTGTAGACAGACATGGGTAGAGAGATAGAAGGGTAGTAGGAGAGATGTAGTGGGCTGAAGACAGACATGGGTGGGGAGATGGAAGTGTAGTTAAAGAGGTGTAGAGGGGTTTTAATAAAGATTAAGAAGGGATTATAGGTTCCTAATTTGAGCCAGTTTCCAACAGTAGAAACATACTCCTACCACAATAATTTGGGTTGGTAAATCTCAACACAATTATGATTTTAAATTATTTAGATTATTATTTCTTTGCTACAGGATAATCAAATGAAGATACAGCAACTGTAACAGGGATGTCCATCATCTATTTGTCCATTCACCTGATGAGTATTTAGCTTTAACTTTAACCACAGACCTATTTTATTATCACTGTTTACCCGGTATCTTGTTCGGCAGTTGGACAGGTGCAATTTAATAGAAATGTAGTGGGAGTGGCTAAAGCAGCAACAAGTCACTGTTCACAGCTGACATGGGTCTGAATCTTAAAGGAATGCAAAATCCATTGTTTTGCAGGGGAACATTTATATATGTTTTTTTTTTTTTTATTGGACAGGTCCCTGTTTCAGTCTGTTTTTCATATTTAGCTTCTGAATGAAATCAAGGCCTCCATCTGTTCTCTTGTGCCATGCAGTATGTTTTCTGCAACTCAGGGTTGAGCAGAACAAACATCTAATCTGACAGTCCGAAGGATTAACAAACAGACATTCCTGTAATGGAACTACTCGGACCCAGCTTGTTTAGCTTGTTGAGCTGCAGTGGGGAAAAAACAACACTGCTGGCATCTACCACCAGTACCCTCTGTTGTTCCACAGTCCACGGTAATCTGTTCGGACAGAGGTTCCTGGAGAAACATAAGAGCTAACGACGGATGAAGAAACAGGCTCAGCGGGAAAGAGAGAAAGAGGAGTGAGAGAGTAAATGGGGGAGAAAGATAGAGAGGCATGGGAAGGAGGGCTAACTGCTTTGGGTGAGACAGCCAGGGGGATATATAGAGAGGGAGAAAATGAAAGAGGGAAAGTGTTCAGCTCTGGACTGACTGCGTTTCCGGACTCGGTCACCCAAACCCGTGGTGTTTATTTGCCTTTTCCAGGGGCCAGCTGACCACCAGGACAGGTACAGATGTAAAGGCTGACTTCACTCACTCAGATATTTTAAAGCTCTTTTCCGCATACTTTAAATGTTTTCACTCTCAGTATCTCAATGTTGCTTTAAAGCCCCGTTCTAAATGTAGTCCTCCACATACAGGCTATCCCCTTTAAAACGCCTCCACAGAGAGGATACTGTGCGTGTGGGGTATTTTCCTGATAGTTTTAAACATCACCATCTCCTTTACCAAAAGATCTGAGACGCGCTGAATGTCCTATGTTCTTCATAAACAGACCTGAGATACACTGAATGTCCCATGTTTTTCATAAACAGACTTGAGACACACTGAAGGTCCCATGTTCTTCTTATAGAGACCTGTGACACACTGAATGTCCCATGTTCTTCATATGGAGACCTGAGACACACTGAAGGCCCCATGTTCTTCATATGGAGACCTGAGACACACTGAAGGCCCCATGTTCTTCATATGGAGACCTGAGACACACTGAACGTCCCATGTTCTTCATATGGAGACCTGAGACACACTGAACGTCCCATGTTCTTCATATGGAGACCTGAGACACACTGAAGGTCCCATGTTCTTCATATGGAGACCTGAGACACACTGAACGTCCCATGTTCTTCTTATAGAGATCTGTGACACACTGAATGTCCCATGTTCTTCATATGGAGACCTGAGGCACACTGAATGTCCCATGTTCTTCATAAATAGACCTGAGACACACTGAAGGTCCCATGTTCTTCTTATAGAGACCTGAGACACACTGAATGTCCCATGTTCTTCTGGCATCTCTGTCACTATTTCATGTACAACTCTGGCCCTGTCCTATGCCCTGTGTCCTATGCCCTGTGTCCTATGCCCTGTGTCCAATGCCCTGTGTCCTATGCCCTGTGTCCAATGCCCTGTGTCCAATGCCCTGCGTCCAATAAACTGTAAACTGTCATGTTCTATGCCCCTTTCCATTTGCCTTATGCCCAGTGTCCTATGCCCTGTCCTATGCCCTGTTCCCCATGCCCTGGTCATAAGCCGGGCACCGTACAGGGTTCCATCCCGGGTGCCACTTTGAAATGAAGCTGCCTGCAGCGAGCGGGCTGGGTCTGCAGAGATATGAGCCACCAATAGCATGCTCAACATAGTTGCTGGTTGTCGGACCATGGGTCTCTTGGCTCTGGAATGAACGTGGTGTGATGGGCTTTACCAAAGTTTCCTGGAAACCCTGGGCTCAGAGACATGCCGAAAGAGGCGGGGACATTAGAGACTGGTAGAGTACAAATTACTGCTTCTGGACGGCAGCCATTTTCTCTCTGTCGCGTACACAGGTCTGACAGATGATTCTACTGTTAGGGAAATGTATGACACGCACACATAATTGACCCTCTAAGTAGGGAACGGGCTGCCATTCGGGACCCAATGGTAATGAGAAGCACGCAGAAGAGGGGATTGGAGTCTGGGATTCAGTCTAGGGCAGGTGTTTCTCTGTGTCCTCTGAGACATGTAATGCCACTTTAACGAGGGATTATATTTAGTCAAGGGTTCGGCGCGCCACACCGAAGAGTGGGCCTTTTCTTCTGCCGCACTTATCTGAGCGTAGGGACCACAAGCCCTGTTTAGCCGGCCAGCCGCTGGCCTCGTGGCTCCCTTTTACCTTTTGGCCAGATGTTCAGGGGGCGCACCAGCTCAGCCAAGGTCATCCCGAATTAGGCGGGTGTGTGTTATTCGTCCACGAGCAGCTGAGTAATGTCTTGCCCCCCCACTTGTATGGCTCCAAGCTATTCATCACTTGTTTTGATGGAGAGGGAGAGGTTTCTGTATTATTCTTAGTCTTGTGTTAAAACAACTCGTCTCCGATGAGAGTCAGCTCTCTTCTCATATCCAAACGCTAACGTTATCCAGTTGGCGGCCAATTGCAAATGTGTTTTTGTTGGGATGAAGTTTCCAAGCTGGAGGGATTTTTTTTTCTTGTAATTTATCAATTGATGCGAATGAATTCAGGATTGTTTTGCAATTGTTCTTAGCAACTGCATAAACACACAAACTCTTGAAGTCAGTGAAAGACGTTACGCACAAAACTCGAGAACGAGAATGCTAATAAAACCAAGCCAATGGTCTCAGACACGTCCCAGAACATCTCGTAATCTCTCCAGGTCTCCAGCTCTGAAAGTCCGTCCATCTCAAGTGACACCAACAATGTATTGCGAATACATTTCAGAATCAGACATTTCATAGGGTCGTTCTACTGTACATAACCAAGAATGACCACCCAACAAGGACAAAATCTGAACAGCATCTTCACAGTGAGGTTTAAAGTTATTTATTTTAGACTGGCTACATTAGAGGTTAGGGTTAATGTTACGAGTAGTTAATGGGGAACGCGTAGAACAAAATAAACCATTCTTACTTTATGTATTAGTGCTCACAGTAGCCTATAGTGGATATGTTTTTCTTTTGGTATTCCTTTCGTAGTTTTGGCCTTGTCTCATCCAAACAAGCCCAGTATTAATACAATATGAATACGGACTGCAATGACTCATCTCTCATTTCAAACACTTTGAACAGTGAGGCTGGAGACTAGAGGTATTGACAGTGAAAGGAATGAATTGTTTGGTTTCTGTAAGTTATGGTACCGGGTTTGTCTGTTCCCCATCTGCTGTATTAGGTATCACCTGTACCCTAGACAGAGAGCAGACATACCCTCCATTTTACAGCCTCTAGATTGGCCTGGGACAAGCAGAGAGCTAACAGTGGGTTCATTCATTTGCAGGAAAAACTAAGCATTTTTCCTTGTTTCAACTGCCAAATTAAATAAAATACTTGCTTTGGACATCATGACTATTTTCAGTCAGATCATTTTGCTTACTTCAAATACAAGAGCCTCGTCATTTGAACAAGAAACAGTTTTTCATCAACAATTTTATTTTAGCAATGTGTACCGTTACTTTATGGAAATGATGGATAACTGCCTTGCACCGGGTCAGAACAACACCCAATATTTTCCACCTTGCTTGCTCAAGGATTGGATTCTGCAACCTTTCAGGTACTGGTCAGATGGCCTAATCAGTAGGCTATTTGTTGGACAATCCACAAAAAGTGTAAATCTGTACCGTACACCATTGAAGTTGGCTAACAGTATATCCGATAGTGATATTATTAAGTAAAATGTTTACCTGGTGGCATTTATTAACAAAAAAAAGCAGCACAAACCTGATAGTGGTCTAGGAACTTGCACTTGAATAACCCCTTTCCAGAACCGACATTTCAAGGGAGTGACTATAGGGTGGCCATCTCGGTTGTGGAAAATCTGTCATTATTTCACCGTACCTTGGCTGTGATCAATTTGTCCATAGATTTGAGTGAGTGTTCCAGTAACCCGTGCCAGAATGGAGGGGTATGTGTAGAAGGACACAACCAGTACAAGTGCACCTGTCCACAGAGCTGGAGTGGATCAAACTGCCAGCACCAGACACAAACTGGTCAGTAACAGACATCCTACACCTGAACAGCACATGATATCAGATAAACAGGGACAAGAGTGTTTGTGTTTTACCAACGTTGTGTTCTACCAATGTTCCTAGGTTGTAATACACGCGTGTCTATGTTTCTGTCTGTGCGTGGTAATGTACGACCCTGTGAAAATCTCCCACAGGCCACTGTAAGTGGAAACGAGGTTCAACTGTCTTCTCTCTCTCACGCGCATTTTCAGCCCCGCCTGAGTGGAGCGTCATGAATGACCCGGCGTTCAGCCGACGACCTCGCTGTGCCAAGGTGGCCGGGGCCCAACACTGTAGCTGCGATGCCGGGTTCCATATGAGCGGGACCTCAGATAACAGCATCTGCCAGGGTAAGCCAAAATGTTAGGGTTAGCCTGGTGCGGTTGGTCAGGTTAGCCTGGTGAGTTTGGTTGAGTTAGCCCGGGGAGTTTGGTTACGTTAGCCTAGGGAGTTTGGTTGAGTTAGCCTGGGGAGTTTAGTTAAGTTAGCCTGGGGAGTTTGGTTACGTTAGCCTGGGGAGTTTAGTTAAGTTAGCCTGGGGAGTATAGGATCTCAGGCTGTTGGTAGTCCCTAATAGGGGAAGACGGGCCCAGAGTTTTGGCTGGAATTAAATGAGTATGATGGTAGTTATCACATTGTCTACCTATGTACGATTTCATTTAATTCCATCCACTACTTTAAGCCATCCTTTCGCCCTGGTGTTTGTAGGAAGTTGTAGGAGTTGCTGATCAGTGGAACAAAACTACTGTAAATATTCCAATGCAGGTCTGAATGAATTTTGTCTAGAATGTGTCCACCTTCTGGAGCTGTAACATTGGTGTTAAGGTCCCTGGCTCCCAATTAGGCATTAAGCAAATATCTCTAGACCTCATCCCAGACAGAGCAGATGACTGAGGACTCTGACCCTTTACCCCACATTCCTTTAACCAGTGTTTCTTTCTGCCCTAAAGTACCTCTCCATCCACCCATGCTTTTCCATCCTTCTATCATGTATTCCTGTCTTTATATTTGGAAATGGAAAGTATGAGGTAGGGGTTTCTCTTTTCTCTCGTGCCCCCTCTTGCGCTCTCCCAACATTCCACTGTTGTCTGGAGCCCCACCTGTGGGATCATGTAGCTCCTCCTCTCCCTCTCCTCCCAGATGTAAACGAGTGTGAGGTGTACCGTCTGGGCCAGGGCGGGAAGCTGTGTGTGTTTGAGTGTGTCAACGTCCCCGGGTCGTACCAATGTTCCTGCCCCAGCGGATACAAACTGCTGCCGGACGGAAGGAGCTGTGAGGGTAAGTGAGGAGGACAGGAAAATGTACAGGGTAGGAGGAGATCCATAGTAGGATGAGAGACACGGGTGAAGGAGAGACAGGGTAGGAGGGGATCTAGGGTAGTAGGAGAGACAGGGTAGTAGGAGAAACAGGGTTACATGTCTTAGGATTGGCTCAGAGGCCCAGACCTGGGGTAGTGATTAGAGGATGGGTAATGATTTGACCAGGGGTAATGATTTGACCTGGGGTAATGATTGGAGGATGGGTAATGATTTGACCTGGGGTAATGATTAGAGGATGGGTAATTATTAGAGGAGAGGTATTGATTTAACCTGGAGTAATGATTAGAGGAGGGGTATGGATTTGACCTGGGGTAATGATTAGAGGAGAGGTATTGATTTAACCGGGAGTAATGATTAGAGGAGGGGTATGGATTTGACCTGGGGTAATGGTTTGAGACAGAGCCTGTGTCTTGACAATGGGTGTGTATAGGCAAATCTTTCTGGTGTGGTTGTTGGACCATTTCTCAGCTTCTAACAGAGCAGTGATTTACTCTTTGGGTCACACCGATGAATTCAAGGGGCAGTTTTTCGAAACATTTTCAAAAGCCTGGAGTGTCTACATAACAACTCCAGTTGTATCTGCTCCTCTGTGTTAGTCTGCCTCTGGTAGGGATGTAGTCTTCTCCTATGTCTAGTTTCATCTGCTCCTCTCTGGTATATCAAGCTATACTTTCCCTACTAACAAATGGAACAGATGACCTCACCACTTCTCAGCAAAACAGGAGACATGTCTCTGTCCAGGACTGGAGACGAGCCGTTTGCGGGAGACTAAACTAAACTACCAAATAAACAGCCAGCCCCACAGTAATATAGCCTAGCTGCCCCGGAGACAGTAACCAGGAAGCAGGGCGTCAGCCAGGCGATTCGGAAGCTGGACATCTCACTCTTTATTTTTCCCGTTTCATTTATTCTCTCACTCTCCCCCCGGTGCGTGTCTCTCCCTCCCCGTCTACCACCCCCCCCCCTCCGGTCACGGCGCCCTCCAGACGTGGATGAGTGTCTGACCCAGCAGCACAACTGTACCAGGGGGACGACATGCATCAACTCCGGGGGAGGGTTCCAGTGTGTGAGCCCGGACTGTCCCAGATCACACGGCAACGTGACCTACGTCAAGACGTCTCCCTTGTAAGTAGACAGGCAGGCGCGGTGGGTCTTTGCGCGCGGCCCGCTGGGGATTCACCATCCGCCCCTCCGTGGCGGTGTTCAGAAGTCCGCAGGAACCAGGCAAGGGGGGTGGCATACGCAGCTCAGCGGGGAGTTTTCTGGGACAGTTTTCCTCTCATTAACTGTGACAAAATGTTGACTCTTCTGGCAATTTTTTGTTTCGTTTTGCTATAAAGAGGGAAAGATTTTCTTCAGATGGATAAAACCATCCTGCAAGTATGCAAGTGCCACTTCAAAACAGGTTCTTGCACAGGAGATGCCTTAAATGGGAACGTCTATTTTAAATGAGTTCAACTCATTTGTTGGCTGATCCTTCATGACTGGTCGTTGTGATGTCAAACTGTTTCTAGACAGGTTTTGCCTAGACAAGGAGTTTGGGTAGCCAGGCAATGTTCTGTCTACTGTGTTTATACATGTGTTTGTTACATTGGAGTTTCTGTTGCAAATTTATTCTAAATAACATGTTGAAGTTTCTGTCTTATCTTTGAAAAGTTCTGTCTCCTAGCCTTCTCGTTCTTCTGTCCCCTTGCCTTCTGGTTCTTCTGTCTCTTAGCCTTCTGGTTCTTCTGTCCCCTAGCCTTCTGGTTCTTCTGTCT
>JACXGK010013345.1:0-13040 GCA_016801125.1 Novumbra hubbsi
CAGAATGCCTAGCACTGCCGTTATTTTATTATATGGGGTACTGTAATGAATACATAGCTGGACTCGCTCACTAGGCAAGCCTCATTGCTCCTGCTTTGCAGAGCTTCAATGCTGAAACGCATCCATTTTAAATTAGGAAGGCTAGAGAATAAATCCACTACCTTGAAATGACAACACCCAAATCCCTTTCGATAAAGTGGCCCACTGGAATATTCTTTACCTGATCCTGACACAATTGAGGATGTCTCTACATTGAAGACGTACTACACCAGATGTAAGACCAGCCAATAGCACTGTAGCCTACACAGGAGAAGTCCTCACAGGGTTTCCTTTCGGTCACATGTCCTCATTGATCAGCAGCGTGAAGCAATCGCACGCTTGTTGATGACCGCTGCCACTAGAGTGACTGTCTGACACGTCTGTAATCCGATCCGAGACCCCTTTGACTGTCTGACACGTCTGTAATCCGATCCGAGACCCCTTTGACTGTCTGACACGTCTGCAATCCGATCAGAGACCCCTTTGACTGTCTGACACGTCTGCAATCCGATCAGAGACCCCTTTGACTGTCTGACACGTCTGCAATCCGATCAGAGACCCCTTTGACTGTCTGACCCGTCTGCAATCCAATCAGAGTCTCGCTGTGCCCGTCTCTCTCCCCGTCTAGACGGTGGACATCCACAAGGAGAAGGTCGCCAGGCGGGAGATCGGGATCCTGACCACCAACAAGAACACGTTGAGGTCCCACAAGATCGTCGCCCCCGGCAACGTGGAGCGCCCGGTGAGGTACATCCGCAAGCCCATTGACTACAATGTTCTGGATGATGTGGGACACGGAGTTAAGGTGAGTGTTACTCCTCTTCATCCAGGGGCCTCTCCACTTTCCCTCTGTTCTCTTCCTCCCTGACTCTTGTCTCTCTCTCTCTTTCCTCTCTTGTTTAGCTCCTCTGTCTTCTCTTCCTGTCTCTCCTCTGGTTGTCTCCCCCTCCCCTCGCTCCTTCCCATCCCACGGGGCCCACAGGGGCCCCCCAGCAGAATTCTCTGTGTGGTCTGGAGGGATGGAATTAGAGTGAGATCGATGCTTTCGGAAACCCGCGATATATTCACGGGCCTCGGTAGTGATGTATTTGAGGTATATTTATGAGACGTCTACAAACCACTTGGCTGTGAATGGCCTATTCAGTTTCATCAGGTTCTTACTGATGTTGAGCTGGGCTCGCAGAAATCCTCGATGTAACAGTTTAACCGTGTAATTTGAAGCATTTTCCCAGGCCTTTGAGTCCACACTTCACACAGTGGCCGAGCCGTGGTGCCAAACTCAGTCCGGTCGTATGGGTTTAACGTCTAACACCGAATAGGTCAACACGACCGTTTGGACTACCATTCACAGCCGCGGTTCCACGACCTCATTAATAAACCAATAAATCACTGTCGTTGGGTAGATTTGATGAAGTGGTCGCCATTGACGACCAGTCTAACTCTGAGGCCTAATATTTTCAATGCCCTTTTGTCAAGTGCAGAGAGGAGATCAATGGTCACTCATTTTACTCCCAGTTCAGTTGTTCATTGCAGCTTTATTCTACCAGCACTTCACCATTACACACCTCCTTTCATAAATGTTTTGACCCACTTAACGTACTGGATGCAAACCACTGTGGTCTGTTGTCCAGTGTGCTCCTGGTTGGTGGAAATGACGGAATGGACTAGAGCTACACACACACACACACACACACACATCCCCCATATCCTCTCCTCCGTAACTCTCTCAGACAGAGCATGCACTGATCCTCCTTTACTCTCAGACAGAGCATGCACTGCTCCTCCGTAACTCTCTCAGACAGAGCATGCACTGCTCCTCCATAACTCTCTCATACAGAGCATGCACTGATCCTCCTTTACTCTCAGACAGAGCATGCACTGCTCCTCCGTAACTCTCTCAGACAGAGCATGCACTGCTCCTCCGTAACTCTCTCAGACAGAGCATGCACTGCTCCTCCGTAACTCTCTCAGACAGAGCTTGCACTGATCCTCCTTTACTCTCAGACCGAGCACGCACTGATCCTCCTTTACTCTCAGACCGAGCACGCACTGATCCTCCTTTACTCTCAGACAGAGCACGCACTGCTCCTCCTTAACTCTCTCAGACAGAGTGCGCTCTGCTCCCCTTTATTGCTAGATATGAATCGCCACAGACCTTTGGTCCAGAGGTCTGGTGCCTAGCTACTCCATTTAAACTCAGTCAGCCATGTCTGGAGAAATGTTTCCTCAGGGTAAATAATGTGGTGAGCGTTGGCTGTTACAGTTTGGGTTCTCTAACTATCCAAACATGCTAATGTCTCCCTCTCTCCTCTCCCTCTCTCTCCTTCTCTCTCTCCCTTTCCTCTACCCACATTAAGTGGCTAAAAGCCAAGGTAAGTCTCGCTTGTCACGTGACCCAATCTGTCAACGTAGTCCATTATTGATAAACTCCTTCAATCCTCTGAAACCCCCCACATTTTAATGCAGTTTAGTCTACTTGTCAGTCGGTGTATCCATAGTACCCCTTTCCAACTGTATCTGTCATTTGGTGTATCCATAGTACCCCTTTCCAACTGTATCTGTCATTCGGTGTATCCATGCTACAGTAGCCCCATGGATACTGCCATCCTAAGTAGAGATTTAATATATCATTTAGATAGATAATGCTAGAAGATTAAGTGTCAAATAACATCTGTCCATACGTGTATCTATGTATGTACTCTGATGTATTGATTTCCCTGATTTAAGTCGTCTGCCTCAGAGGCTTTAGTATTAACATAAAACCTCATAGACATAGTGACTTGTGGCCTTAGTCTGTGCCTTTGTTGATCTGTCTTTGTCATGTGTCCCAGTAGGACACTGTGTGCCTGAAACAAACACGTCCAAACGTTAAACAGGAACACTTTGCCGTTTTCATTCATAGTAGCTATTGTTTTTGCAACGCTGTTTTAAATGTCTTGCGGTACATTGTCTTTCCACAGCAGCATGGAAACAATCAGCCGGTTAGAGGAGGAACGCTATCGAGGACCAATCCACCGACACAAAAACCGCCAAGCCCTCCGCCAATGACGGGGACCATGTCAGGGCGTGGCACTCTGGGGTAAGAGGAGTATTTTGTCTTCGGCCTTAAATGTGATTATTTTTTTTCAATCAGTTATTGTCTCAGCTGCTAATTAGGCCAGTTCTTTAGGATACCTACGCTGTTTCACAGGAAGGTCTGTCCCATCCTGATCTCTTGACACAGGCAGACTTGAAGGACCACTTAGATGCTAATTTTCTGTCCGTTAACGTCAATGGGCTCCATTTTAGTGAGTTTTACTGGGTCAATGTGGCCGTCTAGAGCGATGGTGGATGTTTCATGCTCCTGTATTTGTTAGAGAGTTTCAGTGGTTCCAGGCTGAAGGGTGACCTGTCACCGGTTCTGGTGTCATTATTTAATGTAACGTAGCCTTCACCGGTTCTGGTGTCATTATTTAATGTAACGTAGCCTTCACCGGTTCTGGTGTCATTATTTAATGTAACGTAGCCTTCACCGGTTCTGGTGTCATTATTTAATGTAACGTAGCCTTCACCGGTTCTGGTGTCATTATTTAATGTAACGTAGCCTTCACCGGTTCTGGTGTCATTATTTAATGTAACGTACCCTTCACCGGTTCTGGTGTCATTATTTAATGTAACGTACCCTTCACCGGTTCTGGTGTCATTATTTAATGTAACGTAGCCTTCACCGGTTCTGGTGTCATTATTGAATGTAACGTAGCCTTCCCCGGTTCTGGTGTCATTATTTAATGTAACGTAGCCTTCACCGGTTCTGGTGTCATTATTTAATGTAACGTAGCCTTCACCGGTTCTGGTGTCATTATTTAATGTAACGTAGCCTTCACCGGTTCTTTATGGTCATCTCTCATCTCTCCCACATTGGACAGACGCAACACATCCTATAAAACCTTGGAACCGGTGAAACCGCCAACGGTGCCCAATGACTACATGACCAGCCCCGCCCGGCTTGGAAGTCACCACAGCCCTGGACGCACCGCCACTCTCACCCAGAGACCCAGGACCCACAGGTAGATGACTGACACACCCGTTGGGATCTCCCGTTAATGCAGTCAGCACACACACACACACATTGTATTTTGTGGCAATGAGTATCTCAGAATGTTATTCCCACGGTCCCTCTCCAGTCAGCATCACCGTGTCCCATGTCTTACAAAACACTTCTAATCTGTTTACTTCAACCCCCCCCCCCTTCCCAACCACTTTAAATCCAACACTCAACTGACAGGCCCTGTGGGAAGTCTGACACTTGTGAATAAATGTGTCTAAACGCTGATGGTGTACCGTGGGATTAAGTCCTGCTCTGGCCTCAGTCAAGATCCCTGAAGCCCCGGAGGAAAGGCTGCCCCATCTGAGATATGAGTTATGGGAGGCTGAAGTTGCTTCGTTAGCTAAGAGGGCCGTGAAGTCAATGTCACTCATAAATCGGTGCTTTTATTCCCCCCCCCCCCCTCTCTGGTGTTGCCTGACCACTCTGCCGTTAGCTCCAGGATTAGGTCTGAGACTGCTTCCACTGCAATCCTTGTGAGGTGGTGTCACAAGGTGGGGTGTTGTACAAAACAAGTCTGTATGAAACGGATGGTGTCCTTCAAGATTGCCTGTTAAATTGAATTAAATTGATTAAAGAGGACCCTAAGCTGGCTTTACTTATTCCCATCGTCAGTCTGTGTCACATCCATCTGACTGACCCTGATTCAATAAGAGCGCATTCGTGTGGCTCTACAACTTGTGTGGTGGTCTGTGTATCTTTCACAGCCTCTGTCTTGTGGTCGGATTTGTAGGAAATTTGATCGCTTGAGAGTGATTGAGTTAGAGGCTGAGCCTGGAAGGACGGGTGAATGTTAGGAGAGGGAGGTGAACGGGGGAGGGAGGTGAACGGGGGAGGGAGGTGAACGGGGGAGGGAGGTGAAACGGGGGAGGGAGGTGAACGGGGGAGGAGGGGAAAGGGGGAGGGAGTTCAAGGGGGGGGGGGTGAAGGGGGGGGAGGTGAAAGGGGGGAGGGAGGTTCCGCTTTCTACTAAAAGCGAAAGATATTTTGAGAGGAAAACTCCTCACCGTCACAGTACATCCCTTGTCCTCATCCTCACCGTCACAGTACATCCCCTGTCCTCATCCTCACCGTCATAGTAGATCCCCTGTCTTCATCCTCACCGTCATAGTAGATTCCCTGTCCTCATCCTCACCGTCACAGTAGATCCCCTGTCCTCATCCTCACCGTCATAGTAGATCCCCTGTCCTCATCCTCACCGTCATAGTACATCCCCTGTCCTCATCCTGATATTAGATCCCCTGTCCTCATCCTGATAGTAGATCCCCTTTCCTCATCCTGATAGTAGATCCCCTGTCCTCATCCTGATAGCAGATCCCCTGTCCTCATCCTGATAGTAGATCCCCTGTCCTCATCCTGATAGCAGATCCCCTGTCCTCATCCTGATAGTAGATCCCCTGTCCTCATCCTGATAGTAGAACCCCTGTCTTCCTCTTTACAGTTGGCAGATTTGACTACATTGTCAACCTGAAGTGATGGATCTGTGTACCTATATAGCCTGTCTGCAGAGTCTTTAAACAAGGCAGTATAGATGAGCTCTCAAGGACTTGTCATTGTTTCGTGTTGTTAGAGGCGTTGTGTGTACCCGTGGGTTGCAGTCCAGAATTCTAAATAGGACACCTGACCCTCTGTAACCCAGCAGGCTTGAATACTCTATATGGACTCTCTTTCTCACCCCGTCTCACCCTGAATACCCAATAAGGTCTCTCTCTCACCTGTCTCACCCTATAAGGTCTCTCTCTCTCACCCGTCTCACTAGTGGTAGCAGTGGGGGTAGTGGAAGTAGGGAGAACAGCGGGAGCAGCAGTATTGGCCTTCCCATTGCCGTGCCAACGCCCTCCGTTCCCAACGCTGGACCAGGTGAGACAGTTAACTGTGTAGTGTCTGTGTCTGTCTGTCTGTCTCTGTGTCTGTCTGTCTCTCTCTGTGTCTGTCTGTCTCTCTCTGTGTCTGTCTGTAAGGAACTCCACAGAGAGAAACATTTTGAGTTTGTGTGACTAATGGTTGTTAAATATACGTTCAATAGTCAACATAATAATTACATCTGGCATACCTTTAACATGCCAAAGTGAGCCTTATAAAAACACTGAAATGTTATTTTTGTTGTCACTTCGCCTTTATGCTTACAGGGGAGTCAAACTGATACCTAGGTCTTTTTTACACTAGAGATTAGAGAGAACCCTGACCTAAAGGACACAGTGTTTCCTCTAAAATGGCTGCTGTTAATGTTGTAAGGATGTTGTGCGATACGAACGGACCACACACACATCGTCAGTGTGATTACAACACCCAGACAGTCACTATGGTAACACCCTGGTTCTGACACCCTCGTTTCAGTCCCGCCCATGTTTGCCCCACCTCCTCCTCCACCTCCTCCCGGTTCCAATGTTCCCCCTCCACCTCTTCTCCCCGGGTGGAGCTCCCCAATGGCTCCTGCTGCCATAGGTGAGACCAAGGAATGCCATGCTGCTCCTCTCCTCCTGCACCTGGGTGGGGGTCCGGGGGTGGGTGGTGCGGGGGTGGGTGGTTGTGTATGGGGGGGGTTTAATCCACGGGTCAATTGTTTGGTGGTGATGGAGGTGATGGTGGTGGAGCAGGTGATTGGGTTCTTGATCAAATCTACAGTCTACAATCTGTTTCCCAAATTGCCCCATATTCCCTTGATAGTGAACTACTTCAAGGTGGTAACCTTCAAACATAAACGCAATCAGACAAGTCAGAGGAATTGTCTGTAATCTTGAAAGCATGTGTCAAGATGGACTAGACCCAGTGGTTCTCAACCCGTTCCTCAGGGAACCCCAGACCTTCCACATTTTAGCTGGAGCCCTGAACAAGCACAGCAGATACACTAATCAAGGGCTTGAGGATTATGTGCGCTAGCTAAAGGGTAGTTCAAACACCCGGACTGGCTGGGCTTCCCTGAGGAATGGGTTGAGAACCACTGGACTAGGGGATTGGACAGGTCTATTTGTTCAAGTTTGAACTGCAAGATTTTAAATATGAACCGTTTCTAATCCCTGGCCTTATCCAGTTAGAATCACTGGTCCCCTTGTTTAAAATTCTTAATTAGACACAAAGGTAAAATAAGGGATATTTATCAGGGTCTTAACCTTTTGTTATCTTTAACCTGATATGTGTTTACCCCCTATGACCCTGAATTAGTTTTTATCTGAGAGGAGAGCTTCTCTAGAAATCTTCTGTTATAATAATATACACACACACACAGGCTAACACATGTCCTTCATCAGAGAACTGCATTATCTGACCATTATCTGACCATGAGCTGACCCTGTGAACAAGAAATTCCCAACTGAGGGAAAACATTCACACACTCATACCTTATCTCCCTCCCTTCCTCCTCCCTTCCTCTTTTGAATGTTTTTTTTAGTAACTGGGTTGGCCTCTTCCATAATAAACTGCTGTATTTGGGTAGTTATTTTGGGTTCCCTCTCCTCTGGAAAATGATGTTATTACGAGAGAAATCAATACAAGTGTTAAGATGACCCATTTCAACAATCCTCCATAGTGTGTGTGTGTGTGTGTGTGTGTGTGTCTGCGCATGCTCGGGTGCGTGTGCGTGTGCGTGAGCACGCTTCAACAGTTTCATGTCGTAACACTACAGGTATGTTTTGTATTGTTGTAGTATCAAAGTATCAAAAGAGGACAAAAATGTTTTCCTACACATTTTACCGGACGATCCAAAAACATCTCCAGGGCCTTCTGTTCCCTAGTTCTCACTGGCCAATAATAACTGTTGTTCTAGCAGTTGCCCCACCCACCCCAAAGAGAGCCTTGTTGCTACGCTAAGGCCCCCTGGCCGAGAGGATGTAGCTAGTAGCGCAAACCATTGGAAAGTCAAAATACCAACATTGTATTTTGAATACTGCAAATAACGAGTGTTTCTGTATCTATGCTACAATGCCGGTTCTGTGGCACTGAACCCAATGTCCATGTACAACCAATCACCAGAATGCCACGAGATCAGTCGATGAACCACAGCCCATTTAACCATCTAGAAATAGTCTCTGTCTGTCCTTCCTCTTTTACAAACAAAAGTGGTCAGCATGGTTATTTGAAGCTTGTTTTTAGGTTAGAGGTTTCGTGGCTGTAGCTGGCTACAGCCACGAAACCTCTAACCTAAAAACAATTGACACTAGACCTGACCGTGGGTTACGTCACGATCTGGTTGGCCGATATTAAAAAATATAAACCTATCCAGGTGCTTTGAGATCTGCCATATGTCTGCAGAGTGGCTGGGCAGGAACTCTGCCCCTGCGTTTCTCCATCAGGAATGGTTTGGAGTTCCTTGTCCCTCCCTCTCCCTCCTCTGAGTCTCTCTGATTGGTGGTGATGCTCCGGGATCCTGTTAATGTTTTTCCAATCTGTGGCCTGTCATTGGGTGTCGCCGATTTCATTTCCTGGGTTCTGTTTTGTCCTCCTTTCTCTCTCTCTCTCTCTCCCTCCCTGCCCCGTCCCTCCATCTCTGGGTGTTTCTAGTGGCTTCCGGACCAGGCCTTGGCCCCACACCCATGTCCCAATTTGGCACCGTCTCGCGGCAGATCTCGCGGCACAACTCCACCACCTCCTCGGTCTCCATGGTTTCAGCCACTGGCACCTATCGCCGGGCACCCTCCGTCAGCTCCCAGTTCTCCCTGCAGCAACAGCCGTACGTTAACGGGGGGACCCCTGCCTTCCCCCAAAACTCAAGTAAGACCCCCCTCTCATCAGGTTATTAGACCCGAGGGGCTGCACTCCTCCCTCTCTGAGCCCAGAGGGGCCCCACTAAGTCGCTGTGTAAGAACAGGGTCCCCAATCCCCACCTGTGACCCCTGAATGCCTCATCAGCCAACCCGGGAGTTGATCGCATCGCTGTCATGGCAACAGTTGCTGTCGCAACATCGGCGAGTCACGTCCGGTAGACAAACACGGCTCTGTTTGCTTTCGCAAGAGGCACCATGGAATCGAGAGCTGTCTCGTAAGGCTGTAGTGGATGCGGTCAGGAATCGAGAGCTGTCTCGTAAGGCTGTAGTGGATGCGGTCAGGAATCGAGAGCTGTCTCGTAAGGCTGTAGTGGATGCGATCAGGAATCGCAATGCTGAATTTTGTTTTGTCGTCTGCCTTGGATGATAATGTGGTCACCTGATTTTTTAGGCAGAGGGCAGTTTCTCTAGAACAGCTAGTAGTGACCTCCTCTGTGAAAGTGGATGTTGAGGCATTTCTTGTACGGTTTTCTGCATTGATTCTAAGGGTTTTCTTCCCTGTGGATTCTTCAGCTAATAGAAACCAGCCTTTTTAAATAGTCGATTTATTTTCACTTCACTGCCGCTGTCCTCTAAAATGTACCAGACTACATAAAGGTGACCAGGGCTCAAGGTGTCTAATCCCAGTTTATTTTTAGTCCTCCACCAGGACTCCTGTGACACACACAGAACACACACATACATACATGCATTTATTCTGTCATGGAGAATGCAGACGGATTTGGAATATACGGTGGTAAATCCACCTCCAGCTCCGTTACAAACACAAAGTGTGACAACAGTGGAACCCAATCCCAGCATGTACAACCACCAATATACCTTGAAGAAAATGAGCTAAAATTGCCCGCGAGCATGGACTCTGTATCGGTCATTTGTCACTTATTACACTAACTTCCTTTTAGAAGTGCACAAAACCCATGTCCACCCTTGCTGTGTGTGTGTGTGTGTGACCTTGAAGTGGTTTACATTGACTTGGGTGGCGGTACTCTGTTTCACTTAGTATTCTCATCATGGTGACTGATGTCCGCTTTGTTGTTACCTTGCTCCCCCCCCACCCCGTGTGTGTGTGCGTTTCGGCCTCCAGTGTCGCTGGCCCCCCCCCCCCCACCCATGCCCCAGCTGACTCCACAGATCCCGCTGACGGGCTTCGTGGCCCGGGTGCAGGAGAACAGTAAGTCCGGTGGCCCGTCACGGAACACACTTTAGGAGCTTTGTCACTGCGCCGGTCAGGCCTCAGAACCGGCCTCGGACCTGACCTCATTCCCCAGTACTCCCCCAGGAGTCTCAGGGACCAGCGCATTGGACCTGACCTTCGTTAACACATAGATACTCCTGACACCTCGTCTCCACAGGGTTCCGTGGTCACGCCCATTAAGACCAGCTGGGAACACCTGGTATCCTGGGTTCATGAGCCATACCTAATATACCTAAACACCCCTCCCCTATGCAGGTTTCCTCCCTTCCTCCGAACCGTAGGCCAGTGGTGACAAGGTTTCTAATGTGTGTTCCGTGTTCCTCCTTCACGCCAGGTCTGATTTAAAGCGGCCCCCTGTGTGTCCATCACAGCATGCTTTGTGTCTGTTCCCCTGGTCTGTCTGTCTTTCTCGTGCCGTGGACTCATCCCCGTCCGTGGACTCATCCCCGTCCGTGGACTCATCCCCGTCTGTGGACTCATCCCCCCGTGTTAACGTGCTCAGAGTCAGTGACATCCACTGCATTCTCCAGTGAGCAGAAGTGTCAATGCAGCAGCTCCACTGAGAGTTTTCCATGTATAATGACACAGGCACCTTTGACAGTATTACCTATTACCCACTTAACAGTGCACCATTTAAACAGCACACATAAAGGTAGTAATCCAGTGGTATTTTATTGTGTGTGTAATCAATAGAGAGTTGGACGGGGTGTACGTTTCTTTTATTCATGCTTTCATATTATTTTTTTAGCAGGAATGTACTACAACTATATATCTCATTTTCAGAAGGCTTTTAAAATCAGTGTGATATCAAAATGCCTGTAGGTGCGTTGTGTGTGTTGATAGTAACATGGGACATCGTCTGAGATACACAAACTTGGAAAGACCTGCAATATTGGACCCTTTGGTAAATCTGGGCAGGGTGTCTGGTTGCAGGCCTCAATGATCTATGCATACTAATGGGGGGCCTAACTTACTCTTTTGTTTGTTTGTTACACATTTTCATGCATTCACTTTGTTAACTTTCACATTGTCATATTTATCTGACACACAGTGTGAGTTTCTTTTTCCGTTAGGGACAGCACATAGTAATTACTCATGTCCATAATGATCCCTTAAAGTGTGTGCTGCCAGATATTACGGAAGGGTTTTAAAACCACAGGAAAAACGAATTTCCCAGGGAATGCTTTTTTTAACCCGACTGATAGGAATATCGGGTTCTTTGCTGCCCTCTTGTGGAACCAGTCAGCTCTGCATGGGTTCAGTCTCAAAGGTTTCCGCCCTCCCACCTGTTGTATGTGTGGAGATCTGAGAATTCATTGGTGTAGCCACCTGAAACTCAACTGTTGACCTTGAAGCTGCTGGTTGTACTTCCTCATTAATTTCTCTCTGGGGATTTGGGGGTTTAAATGAAACCGTGGAAGTGGCTTTGAGGGACTCAAACCTCAAACCACCAACCTGATCCTCTGAGATATCCGTAGCTGTTTATCAGGCCCTGGGTCCAGGAGTCTGTTTCTGGAACTGCCAAGTAGGTATTTGTGCTTGTAGAGCTGCACAGTCTTGGCAGAAGAATGTCACACAAACAGGAACTTAAACGGTTTAGGACTGCATGGTCCTGAGTGGTTCTGCGTGGTTCTGCGTGGTTCTGCGTGGTTCTGCGTGGTTCTGCATGGTTCTGCATGGTTCTGCATGGTCCTGCATGGTTCTGCATGGTTCTGCATGGTCCTGAGTAGTTCTGCATGGTCCTGAGTGGTACTCTGTACTGTTGGGTTTGATCGCATGTGAACCCCTACCTCTGCATAGTACCATTTCCTTCCAGGGAACTTTCAGACCAGGTCCCCTAAACGTTCTCTCCCTCTACTCGTCGCCTGGCAGTTGCGGACACCCCTACCCTGCCCCCGCCCCCTCCGCCGGATGACCTGCCCATGTTTGATGAGGCTCCTCCCCCGCCTCCACCCCCACCGGTGGACTACGAGGAGGAGGAGGAGGAAGCGGCAGTGGTGCACTACAGCGACCCGTACGCCGACGGAGACCCCCAGTGGGCCCCCAAAACCTACATGGAGAAAGGTGCTCCTCAGGGCCCCGTGCCCTCCCCCCTGCTCTATTCACATTCTGTCAAGCCAGTGGTCATTAAGGTTGTTTCCCCTGATGGTCTTCACACACACACATTACACACTTTCATATTGTGAAATGACCCGTGTGGACACTAAATACGTCAGGTCAGGCGTTGTCCCAGATACCTCCCGTGGAAGGACCACGTACACGTTGTTGGACCGGTTGACGTGAGATTACCCCTCCGCTGATGTTTTGCCCCCCCTCCCACAGTGGTGGCCATCTATGACTACACGGCAGACAAGGAGGACGAGCTGTCCTTCATGGAGGGGGCCATCATCTACATCATCAAGAAGAACGACGACGGCTGGTTCGAGGGGATCAGTGGCAGCGTCACCGGCCTGTTCCCTGGCAACTACGTGGAGTCCATCATGCACTATGCAGACTGATGGCCGCCGCGTATCTCCTCCGCGTACCTCCTCCGCCTATCTCCTCCGCGTACCTCCTCCGCGTACCTCCTCCGCCTATCTCCTCGGTCTCACCTGGGTCCACTGAATGACCAGTCCAAAGGAAATCTCGCCACGCAAGGGCCAGAGAAGTGCTTGTTACCCTAACTGATTGCAAATCAATAAAAACAAAATGTCTATTTAGTTTATTTTGGTGTTGTTACGGGTGGTTTGGGGGACATTATATAACTGTACTGGTGTGCGCTCACTAGCTGTGGGGGTAGGATGTTAGGGTTAGGGTTACACTAGCTGTGGGGGTAGGATGTTAGGGTTAGGGTTACACTAGCTGTGGGGTAGGATGTTAGGGTTAGGGTTACACTAGCTGTGGGGGTAGGATGTTAGGGTTAAACTAGCTGTGGGGGTAGGATGTTAGGGTTACACTAGCTGTGGGGTAGGATGTTAGGGTT
>JACXGK010013346.1:0-13042 GCA_016801125.1 Novumbra hubbsi
AAACAACCATCTATCACCCTAGCCTAACCCTGCTGTGTCCCTTCAGAACAACCATCTATCCCCCTAGCCTAACCCTGCTGTGTCCCTTCAGAACAACCATCTATACCCCTAGCCTAACCCTGCTGTGTCCCTTCAGAACAACCATCTATCCCCCTAGCCTAACCCTGCTGGGTCCCTTCAGAACAACCGTATGACGCCATAGCCTAACCCTGCTGGGTCCCTTCAGAACAACCGTATGACGCCCTAGCCTAACCCTGCTGGGTCCCTTCAGAACAACCATATGACCCCCTAGCCTAACCCTGCTGTGTCCCTTCAGAACAACCATAAGACCCCCTTGTGAATCTCTGACCTCTGTTGCAGCCAGCGGCTCTAATGTGAAGAACATTGGTGCTCTCTCTCTCAGGTCCCAGCGCACTGTTGGTCCCTCATCTACTGAAAGATCTACTGGTAATGCATGCTAGCAGCTGTATAGCTGTAATAGCCTGGAGGGTATCCGTCTTTCGCTCATTCTCTAGCCATGTGGACTGCTCAGCTTTTTTTGTGTGAGTATTACATTACTTAGTGAGGATGTTGTATACAGCAGATATTATACCTTACCTTTTTAAAATCTAACCTATAAGCAAATATGGCCATTAAGTAACATTTAAAATGTAACTCAATGTAAATCATGCTTGCATAGCTAGATAGTTAAGTAAAGTTAAAAGTGAATACCAAACTGTATAATGCATTCACATAATGATCACACTCTTTAGTGATGACTAGTAGGTAGTTCGTACAACTTAGCAGGCGTTAAGCTGCATCTTTTTTCTGATTGTTCAGGCTGTGAGACAACTAAATAACAATAATGTTATATCTTCATGATGTTTGGTTTAGAAAAACATTGATGCTAGCTACAAAAGTGATCAGACTGTAGTTCTGCCTATGACCATATGACAGTTCATTGTAATATAGAGGAGCATGATGCAGAATATGATGCTACGTTGTGCTTATCCTCACATGCCCGTGTGTGACTGGTCAGGAGAAAGCCTATGACTTAGTTTGTTTTGTCCTACTTCTACTTCTATCTGTGATTCCTGGCCACAAGTGCCGCTATTGAGTTAAAAAGATTCCCATTAATAGTTTACTATGTCATGCATGTGTCGATTCGTGCTATGATCTTGATTTTGCACATACAAACAAAAAATTACATATCCGGTCCAAATAATTGTAATAATTAATGCTGGTTTTTAAATTATTCTCAAGCCAAACAAAGGCTATTTCTACACAAATCTGACCCTAGATAGCAGTAGTTCTGGCTCTTCTATAGCCAACGTGTCTAACATGACAGCGGCAATATGTTGAGCACAGCCAGCGTCATATAGTAGGGTAATGATTGGGCTGTATACCTGAGCGTCGGTGTAACGATGCACTCAAGTCATATATTAACTGGACCAGGCTGGAAAACTCTCACTGTTCAGCTCAGTTCACAGGTCAATCACATTCCTGAGGGGAAATGCTAATAAACCGTATCATTTCACAGGAACAAGTGGCAATGATCTTGTAAATAATGATTTACTAACACACACACATGCATTTGTGCATTGGAAAATACACAGAGTTTCCCAGCAGTTAGATTAAAAGGTTGTTTGTTGTGTCTTCTGGTGATTCGGTAGCCTGTCATCGCTATTTCACAACGTTTCCTCAGGTTTCTGTCATTGTTAGTACATTAGTGTTCAGCTCTTCGCTGCCCTCATCTGTTAGTAGTGTGTATCTCCCAGATGGGCTTTCTAGCTCATGGAAAACCAAATGAAATAGGTGTTGGCCTGTATTCAATGACAGGGAAATTAAAGCAAAGAGTCTTATCATTATAAAAGTATGGCAAGGCACAGACATGTGCGTGTGTGTGTACAAACACACAAACACAGCCTTGTATTTATAACCATATGGGGACCAGAATATTGATGCAAAAATCTATATTATAGACCTTAACAATAACCTTAACCTCAATAAAATTTTCGCGAAAAAAAAACACACACAGTAATGCCAAAACTAAACCTAACCAATAACACCTAAACAACTAAATAACTCAAATCTTAACACTATCTTCAATTGTAGGTTTGATGTTACCAGAGTGTAAAGATCAGAGTTATTTGTGTTTTATGTGCTCCGGTGACAATGTGTATGGTCAATGTGTATTAGCTGCAAGCCTGTAAATGACATTTCCCCAGTCCAAGGCTGGAAGGATGGTCATTTTCACAAGAGCTTGTTTTGCGGCATAGGAAGTAAATTCTGGATTACATTTTTGGCTGATTTTGGTCTTGAAAGAGAGTGAACGATCCAACCAAATACCAAGGGCCTTATAAATATATAAGGGCCTATAAATATATAAATATAAGACTCTAACTTAGTGGGAATGTCTGTGGGGGCTGGCATGTAGTGGTCATTTTTATAGACACGCTTGTATTTTGTTTTACTGGAGTTGAAGAGTAGTTGGAGATTAATAAAAGCATGTGGTATGTACATTGTCAGAGAAGCTGTTATCAAGGCAGGCCAAACAGCTCTTTGAGAACCCAAGATCATTGAGTCTGTTAATTAGGATGAGATGATTGACAGAGACAAAGGCTTTGTCTATGTCAATAAAAACTCCCACATAGTGGTGCTTGTTGTCCACGGCGAATATGATGTCATTTGAGACCTGGAGTGTTGCTGAGATAGACCCATGGCCAGGTCTAAAGCCTGACTGTAGAGACAATACAGGGGGACCCTAAATGGAGAAACCAGCCTTTTAAAAACATCATGTAAAAGTCAGCCTATAAGTCCAGCATGAGGCTCTCTTTGAAGAGAGCAATGAAAGCTTTGGCTTTACATTACAGAGGCATCCCAGTCCATTGTACTAAGAGTTTGAATAAGCAGGTGATGAGGGCTTCAATGATAGATGCTGATAGATCTATAAATAAAGAGTCAAGATCATCCAGCCAGCAGATAATGTAAGGATCTCTATTTTGGAGCTCCTTCCAGAACCTCATTAACCTGAGCATCATTGCTGGTGGTTATTAATGATCTCAATCCGTTAGACCATAACAGAGGGGGCGGAGTGTTGGACTTTCAGAGCTGTCCACAGCCAAGGAGGCGTTTTTATTTTTCATTGATTCTTACAGTGTCCAGGAATATTATGCTGATAAAGCAACTAGCAGCAGATTTTTGTTTAGAGAAAAAAACTTTGCCTTCCTAATCAATTGAATGCATTGATTCCTAATTACCCTTAACAAGCATTTGGGATTTTAGAGTCTCTTCCCACATGCCATAGACGATATTTGTGCTAGTTTGTTGGTAGACCAATGACCAATAGCAATTTTTATCAAATGTTCCAGAGCAAGGCAGGAATTGATTATTAACGACCAGGAGAGTATTTTCAAAAGAGGCCTCAAACAGTGGACATAAGATAATTGTATGCCAGTGTACCAGAGGCCAAATTGAGCAGGAAAGTTCATTGACGAGTTTAGGCAAACGTTTAGGCAAACGTTTGACATGAGTACAGTTGCAAACACAGGCAATTTACAGAGGGCTCTGTAGTAGAGCACATGCATGTCCATTTACAGGGGTACGAGGTTACTGTCTGCAGAACTACTAAAACCTCCCTCTGATTCTGAACCTAGCTGAGTTACAAACTGCATTTAAGAGAAAGGGGGAGGGCAAATCAATACATCCCACAGCCAATGAGAGGACAGAGGGTAGGAGGGTTGAGGAAGGAGAGGTAGAGATACAGTCAGTTAGACAGTAGTTGTAGAGGCAGCAGTGGCCGGAGGAGCACCAGGCTTTCGGTGGTGGGGAACCAGAGAACTCTCTATGCTAACAGGTACTTCCTGTACTGCCTGCCTAATACTGTGCCTCTATGGACAGAGGGTATTACACCGTTCTACTCTCTCTGGTCTTAGACAGGTCTGTGGTTTTCTCTTTCTGTTATGGATACAGAGCACTTCTGTCAATCATAAGATATCCACATCGCATGTGGCCCAAAGTATTTGGTTTGAATAATTAATGACACAAAATTCAAAAATGTTTGAGGAAACAAAATATATATAAAGCCATTCATCTTGGGCACAGAAATTGTAATATGTAAAAAAAAAAAAAGTTATGGACTGGGACTATCTTGTTAATCAACAATCTGGAATCTAGTCAGGTAGATTGCTGGTTCTTGTTGTCAGCTTCTTGATAATCAAATACTGCTCCCGGGGCAAAATGAACATCCCAGCTTTACAGGATAAAAGTTCTGTGTGTTTTAACTGCTCTCTGTCTCAATCTAAAGACAACATTAAATAGAAAGGCTGTGTTTGGTGTTGTCATTCTTTTGAGAAAGGATACTCCTGAGATAAGTGTAAAAACTGACTAATCCGTTCCTATGTCACTTCTGGAAGGTGTCATTTGTCTGATGTGTTAGTGTTTCTGTCCTCGTGATGAACTTTTAAAGTCAACAACCAATATGCTAGATACAGCCCAAATTTACCCCTAGTTACTAGTGCACTACTTTTGACCAGTGGCCTATTGGCACCAAAACTGAGCCATTTGAAATTGGTGATCTAGTTTCTGGACAGAGTGAGTGGAGTGAGTTCCTGGACAGAGTACAATAAAAAGGTAAATCTCCCAAAGCCAGAGTTGATGTTTTTCTCTCCTTCACAAAAGGCCTCCAAGATGGCTGTCAAAACACTTTAGCATGTGTGGGAAAATGGCCCCACTCCAGCGCCTCGAAGTGTTTACGTAGAGCTCTGGGGAGAAGACTGTAGCTGGAGGCTTGAGGAAGGACTAGAGCTGGGGCTAAAGCTTGACACTGATTGCTATATGTATTGTAGAGAATGCAGGACTAATTGGTTTGTGTTCTACGTGGAGTTGCTGGTTGAGCGGTGCAGAGGTGTGAGCTGCAGGGAAAATGTAACAGACACAGGGTATGTCCAGGTGTTTTCACAGCCCTGCTTGGGGCTCTGAGGTTTCCTGGGACAGGCCTTTCTTCCAGGACTGGTTAAAACTGGAGTCATGTGGGTCTAATTTAGATCAGGGTAATACTATTGTCAGGATTGGGGGGAACATGAGCAGTACAGTGTGAGACTCATTTTTCCCTGCGGTGCTTTAGGAGAAGTAAGTAGCTGGTGTACCTCAAGGACCAGACACCCGAACTGCTCTGAGGCGAGATTAGTCTTCCCCTTGTAGCGCCTCTGAGGTCAGACTAGACGTCCCTTTGTAACCGCTCTGGGGCCAGACTAGTCATCCCTTTGTAACAGCTCTGGGGCCAGACTAGGCGTCCCCTTGTAACAGCTCTGGGGCCAGACTAGTCATCCCTTTTTAACAGCTCTGGGGCCAGACTAGTCGTCACTTTTTAACAGCTCTGGGACCAGACTAGTCGTCCCCTTGTAACCGCTCTGGGGCCAGACTAGTCATCCCTTTCTAACAGCTCTGGGGCCAGACTAGTCGTCACTTTGTAACAGCTCTAGGGCCAGACTAGGCGTCCCTTTGTAACCGCTCTGGGGCCAGACTAGTCGTCACTTTGTAACAGCTCTGGGGCCAAACTAGTCGTCCCTTTGTAACAGCTCTGGGGCCAGACTTGTCGTCCCTTTGTAACACCTCTGGGGCCAGACTAGTCGTCACTATGTAACAGCTCTGGGGCCAGCCTAGTCATCACTATGTAACAGCTCTGGGTCCAGACATGTCTTTACCCATAACAGCTCTGAGGCCTGGTTCCACCTTGGCTCAGTTGAAGGTACATATCAAATCTGAGATGTTTCACCAAACTGTTAAAATCAGAGTAGTATATAAAAGAGTGATAAAGTAAATGTTTCTGTTCTGATGTTGGCAAGACACAGAATGTGTTTTTACAGTAAATTAAAGACAACCCACACTTCACTATTTTAAAGGGAAGCAGCCACAAGGAGTCATGCAGAAGGGGGTTTTCCATCCCTGAGGGGGCTGGATGTTTTGGTGTTCTGTCATAGCACCTACAATAGACACTAGTAGGTGTGTGAGTGACTGTCTAGGTGGTGCATGATTTGTATGGGTCTTTGTGTCTCATGTCGTATAGCCAAGGTAGGTGTCACTGTGCTGTCTAGGATCTATTTTGTTTTGATATCATAATTAGTCTAGTCTGTGGTGCGGTAAGAGCTTGACGACCGTTGTAAGATGGCATCAGTGGAACAGACATTTCTACCGAGACAGATTAGCTGGTCTCTCAGGCTGATCTTCTGAGGTGTTTCTCAGAGCACACGCAGTGTTGCTTCAGCTGTGCTGTTCCTCTTTGAACTCCATACTCACAAGCCTTTCAGAGAAACAGACTTCTGACCCAGATGGTAGGCTTCATCCCAAATTGGACCCTTTCCCCTATATATAGCACTGCTTCTGACTAGAGCCTACACAGCTTGGTGAAGAGCAGTGCTCATTTGGGACACGGACGGGGTCAACAACGACAACAACCTGTAGCCTTCAGCTTTGTCCTCCTTTCGTCCCGCTGTTGACTCTGACAGTCAATACTCTCTCCCTTCTCCCCTGTTTTAGATACTGTACTGAATGTCTAGGCTTTATTAGGCCGGAGAGTGGGCAAGGTTAGAGAAGAGAGTGTGTGCTGATGACGAAACCACCCATGTCAGCGGCTTAGAACACTGGACCACTTGTCTTTCTCTCTCTGGTGTTACGTCTCATTGAGAGGCAGCGGCACCTGACCGCGGGGAGGAGTTAGCCCTGAGGTGGACACGATGGCGATAACCGGGAGAGGTTCATTATAACGACCCCTTACAGAGGGACCTGGGTTCAGGAGGGATGCGAGGCACATCTACCCCACTGTAGACTCTAACTTCACGTACCGCTGCTTGTGCCTGGCCCCATGTACAACCAGCCTCTCTACTGACGCCACAGAACATTAAGGCTCCATAAGCCAGTCCTGTCACCCAGCCACCCACCTCTATTAGTAAAAGGAAATATTCTACCAACTGTCGGAAATGTTGGGTTGTTTTAAGCATGAGACATAAGAGGTGGTGTTTGTGGTTGACAAAACCGGTTCACGTTTGTCTGTCTGCCTCAAGCTAAAATTGTAACTACAGACACTGTTACCGGAAGGCAGTGGTGATCACGCTGCCTTCACACAGCCCCCCCCCCCACCCACCCACACATTCATGATAGATCGGCCAAGCTAGCTGTCTGTATAATCAGGTTTCCCACAGGGACTGGAGTTTGTGGACATAGTGGACATCCTTGAGGGTGTACTAGAGTATGTTATAGTATGTTAGTCGTACTACAGCTTGGGGTTGTGACCCAGTAAAGTGGATTCCAGCATTTCAGTTCTATCTGTTATGTGTTCATTATACAATCAATCAGGATCAGCATGTAGCCGGTCTGTTTTACACTGGGTGGTTCTGTCGGTTTGCTGGATTTATCCAGCCTTCTGTAGGGGACTGTCAATACTAATGTGGAAAGAGGAAAAACAGATGCAAAGGGTTACTTAGATATTTCCTGATTCATGATAGTGGTTTAAAATGTAAATAACCACAAGCGTTAACATGTAAATAACCTTTAGTTGCATTATTTAGATTCTCTGTAACTCAACGCTGTCAATCTATCCTGTCACACAACACACAGTCAGTCTTTTCTGTAATTGAACACAAACTGAATCTTCTCTGTACTTCAACATAGCCAGTCTCCTATGTAACGCAATACCCAGTCATTCAGTCACATTCCCAGTAGGTCAGGGCATGGGAATTCTGGACTGCAACAGGAAATGATGTCTTGAGTTTAAACGGCACAGCCAAAGTGCAATCTCTATATGAGGCACTAGAGATATTAAAGACATGAGAGGCAGTAGATACATTAGAAGCATATACCGTAAATCTAGTATATAGAGGCAGGAGGGATAGGATAGACAGTAGAGAAATTAAAGGCAGTAGAGGCACTAGTGAAATTAAAGTCAGGGTATACATTATCAACAGAGGCAGTAAAGGCATTAGAGGCAGTCCAAAGCATAGCCTGTTTAAATTGATCATTCATAAAAATGTGTTAGAAAACGACAGATGTTAAATATGAAATGCTGCTGTGTGAGCCAAGGCGGAGGCCGAGTAGAAACATCTGGAATAGTACTTATGCTGTAGGAATCTCTGATAAGTCATGATGTAATCACGGTCATCTCTCCAGATGAGTTCAGTGTGCTCGGCTGTTAGTTTGGCTGTCGTTGCAGAGAGTGATTATTCCTACAAAATTCGAGCAGTAAGTGAACTTGGAGGGAAATAGTTAGATAAGTACTGTAGTCGTGATGTGAACAGAGTAATGGTGCTGTCAACTCAGAGCGTCTGAAAGCTGTCAGCGGTTCATCACAAAATAGCCCCCTAATAGTGCCAAACGGATCCTGGTGTAAACTAGTGCACTAAAGAGGCAAAAGGCTGCCGTTCAGGACTCTTCCGGGGTGCCTCAGTATGATTCACGGCCGCAGATTGCCGACAGTTTATGTCATGGCCTCATGCTTTGGTTTTCCCCACTTCAGCCGGCCACTACTTTCCGTTCCATCATTTTGCTGGAAAAACATCTGGACTCCAAAAACTTCCCAGTATCCCTCTCTCACAATACTCCCCCTCTAAAACTCACAATGTCCAGCTGTATGGCTGTGTGACAGGGAGAGGGTGGTAGAGATGCACATGGAGGAGGATTGAGTGGCAAAGTGCTTCTCATGTCGCGTGTCCAAACAAGACTATGGAGAAAGACTGAAAGAAGGAGAGACATGCTTTCTGAATTCATAACCAGTTCCTGATGAGGTTGTTTTTTTTTCTCGTACAGCACTTGATTGAGGTTTTATTGGGATCATGTCTTCGGTGCGAACAGTCACCCACTGAACAGGCATTCGTATGCACAGCTCCTGTTGCTCGGCTGCTGGCGTGATGTACTCAGACTGAAGTATGCTGAGGGTTGTAGTGGGCAGAGCTGGGTAGGTGGAGCAGGGGTGTAGTCAAGGGGAGAAGAGTGTGGAACGACTTGAAAGGGTGGAGCTGGAGACACGTCGAGGGGGTGGACATATGGCTCTCTCAAGGAGGTAAAAATAGAGCGAGGGAGAAACTAGAAGGGAAAAAAGGAAGACGAACTACTGTTACTAATGTTTCTAACTGCTGAGTTGGAAGATGGGAAAGATGAATAGATCCTTGGAGAAACCGCTGAACATCTCATCTGTAGAACGTCTGTAGATGTCTGGGCATGTGTACATCCTGTTGTCTTTATGATGAAAATAACTAGTAAGTAAACAATTACAGTAATCTGTTTGTCAGTCTTATAACCTTGTTGAATTGTGATGATTTGCCACATTGGGCTAATACAGTAAGGGTTTATCTCTAACGTGCACCACCACTTATTCAGAATAAATTCAGATTCATATTTTATAGTTATTGTATATCTTTTAACAGAAGTATGTTTCTTTGTTTCATGTCCCGTGGGTGCTGATATACAGTTAGCCCGTCAGCATTGTAACCCGCCTGCTTTATTTTGGACGCATCTCGTCACATTCTTGGAGCATTAGTTCTTTTTGTTTTGTAATGGCTCTGTCCCAATTTAGCTGCGTTAGAGTAGATTAAGGAGTGTAGGGGAAGTTTTTTATTTTTATGTCATGTCGTTGGCACCCAAGGAAGGGTTAGGGTTCTGGTTTGGGCTTGTACCAGATGTGTGTCAGCTCCAACCTCATCCAGCCACTCTCCAAGCCTGCATCCCCATATGCGCCCTGGTCGTAAGTAGTGCACTGGTGAAGTAAATTGTTCCATTTGGGACACGGACAATGGGAATGTTTCCATAAAGAATATGTTATTGCGTAAGTAGTATTCCCTGTGGGGATGAGTTTGTCGGCCACACGCAAGCCCTGCGCCACACCTCCTGCTGCTGGCCTTTTGCACCTCTGTCCCTCCTCTGGGTTCCCTGTCATGCCATTGTGGCCGTGCAACATTAGACCGTACACAGTAACACGATCACACCGCTTTGCATCCACGGTAGTGAAGTAACAGGCAGCTCTCATCTGGTTTGCTGCCAGGCCAGTATTGTGCCCCAAATGGCGCCCCGATCCCTTAGTGCACTGCCTTTCATGGGACCTGGTTCCAATGTGTGCACTATGGAGGGGACATGGTGGCATTTGGGACACAGGCAAGCCTTTTCTCCTGGAGAAATCCCTTGTGAAAAAGAAAAATGAACATCGGAACGTGGGTTGGAACAGAATGTCTCCAGATTCTGTTACAGGATGCCCAAGAAAGGACAGTGGAATTCCCAGCTCATATTCCCTGTTCTGTTTACAACCCTCCCACCTTGGAGAACTCTGACAATATGCTGTGGCAGCACAATACAGCTTCACTCTACTGATTCCCAGTGCAACTTGGAAGAAACTGACATGACAGTGCTTTTCAGCACTCAAAGACTGACGATGTACGAAGACTGAGTTGAGTATGATGTTTCTTTATTCCATTAGGAACTAGGAGGCTAGTTGCCAGTGGCCAGGTCAGTGTCAGTTATCTTTCCTGCTGGGAGATTACCCATGTTGACTCAACCCGTGAGGTGACCCTGCTAAGGTGGTTGTAGGGGTAAACATTGATCTGATGTAGCATAGCTATAGTAAACATGGATGTTGTTATCCAAGGACGCTGTCTGGGTCCTAAATGCTAACCTGTACCCTTTCTAGTGCGCTGCCTTTGACCAAAGCTTTTGTCAAATGTATGGCACTATGTAGGGAATAAGGTGCTATTTAGAAAAGACCAGTTGGTGGTCAGATAAGGTAAGTCACAGACATGTAGGGACAAAGTGTTGTAATGGCACTGGTAAATCACAGACATGTAGGGACAAAGTGCTGTAATGACACTAGTAAGTCACAGACATGTAGGGACAAAGTGCTGTAATGACACAGGAAAGGCACAGCGAGTAATCACAGGGATATAACGGTATAACAGAAAGTTCAGAGTGAAAGTAGTCCCCTTTTCTCCTTAGTCCACATTGATGAGGTGACGGTCAGATTATTTGAGCTGTGGGTGTCCTGTTGTTAAGCTCAGCTGTTTTAAAAGCTTTGTCTGTGCTCTAGCTGGTGAGTCTACCTCAATGCACCTGAAGCAGAAGGACCATATCACTGGTCTTAGTGTAGGCGAGGCCTGGAATAGGCTCTTTTTTGGATTCATCGATTTGGAAATATTTTTATGATAAGACCAGTATCTTGGCAGGTCTATCTGCAAAGAGAGAGCTGTACTACTGGACCCGCCTTGTGTTGTACCAGAGGTGCTATCTGTGTCTGTAGTGTCAATGTAAGAATATCTTTATTCAAAGCTTTCTTCACATTTGCTATGCTATTGATTCTACGGTGAGTGTGGGTGAAAGAAAATCAAGCTGAGTTTTGTAAGAGGCTTCTGTTTTGTAAGATGTGGAAACCATCCTAGTCTGTAATTGATGGAATAATATTAGAGTGAGAGGAGAGACTGTCAACTTTTTTCTTTGTAAATTGAGAAGTCAGAGATTCTTCTTCTTTGTGTAGTCAGGGCTTTAGAGCCAGTGGAGGTTACTCGTCACAGCAGGGTAAGGTCATGACCTCACTACAGGATTTATTGCTAGGGCTCACCTTGTGGGATACAGGGTCAGGGTTTGGATATCAGCTGCTTCATCAGAAAGCTAGCTGGGCAATTCTCATACAGTTCCAATAGAGAGTAATTAGTTGAAATGTTCTGTTTACTCTGTTAAAAACAGATTGAATGGCTTTGGCTTTGATCTAAAAGGGATTTGTGAAATTCAATTGTTTTTAGAGCTTATAAGATATTCTGCAACAAAATGGGTTCCACAACAGAACCAGTGAATCCTCCCTCTCCACCCCTTTGGTAGACATGCTATAGGTCTGACAGGTATAATTCTTGTTGTGTTTCAGAACTTGAAGCGAAGGAGGCATGTGATTGGCTACGGGCAGCAGGATTCCCACAATACGCTCAGCTCTTCGAAGGTAATTAATTAGAGAATTATGTGCTCATACGCCCAAATACTCACATAAGATTGTATTTCACTGTGCGAGAAATAGTTTAATTGTATCAGAAACAGTATAATAAAATAAGAATCTAAAGAAACATATGGTATGTTGGGACATGAGTGATTACAGCCTTGATGTATTGACTTATGAGTACCTCTACCCTGTTCTATCTAACCTACCTCTACCCTGTTCTAACTACCTCTACTCTGTTCTACCTAACTCTACCCGGTTCTACCTAACACTACCCTGTTCTACCCAACTCCACCCTGTTCTACTTAACTCTACCCTGTTCTACTTAACTCTACCCTGTTCTACCTACCTCTACCCTGTTCTACCTACCTCTACCCTGTAATACCTACCTCTACTCTGTTCTATCTAACTCTACCCTGTTCTACCTAACACTACCCTGTTCTACCCAACTCAACCCTGTTCTACTTAACTCTACCCTGTTCTACTTAACTCTACCCTGTTTTACCTACCTCTACCCTGTTCTACCTACCTCTACCCTGTTCTACCTACCTCTACCCTGTTCTACCCACCTCTACTCTGTTCTACCCAACTCTACCCTGTTCTACCCAACTCTAGCCTGTTCTACCCAACTCTACTCTGTTCTATCTAACTCTACCCTGTTCTAACTAACACTACCTGTTCTAACTAACCCTACCTGTTTTACCTAACTCTACCCTGTTCCACCCAATTCTACTATGTTACACCCAACTCTACCCTCTTCTACCTAACTCAACCCTGTTACACCTAACTATACCCACTTTTACCTAACTCTACCCTAATTAATGCTGCTTCTCCCCTCTTCTATTTAACTCTGACCTCTTCTCTCCTCTTCTACCCAACTCTTCTAATCAACCATTTTCCTCTTTTCCTTTCTTTTCCCTACCCTTGTCTTTCTCCCTCCATCTCTGTGTCTGTCTTGTTCTGGTCTGGGTGCCAGAGGCTAGAGCTTCTGTTAACTCAGCTGGAGAGAAGGAGGGAACGAGAGACAGACAGAGAGAAATAGAGAGAGAGGGAGAGAAAGAGAGACAGACAGAGAGAAATAGAGAGAGAGGGAGGGAAAGAGAGAAA
>JACXGK010013347.1:0-12977 GCA_016801125.1 Novumbra hubbsi
CTGGTGATTCACCTGGTGATCCTACAGAATCTGGTGATTCACATGGTGATCCTTCAGAATCTGGTGATTCACCTGGTGATCCTACAGAAGCTGTTTATTTTGCTGTAGATCCAACAAAGCGATTGATTTAGCTGTTGATCCTACAAAGCAGTTGATTCAGCTGCTGACCCTACAGAAGATGTTAATTTGTCTGTAAATCTTAGCCTTTGATTTGGATGTTGATCCAACAAAGCTTCTGATTCAGTGATTGATCCTTGCCTTGAATTTAATTGTGAATCCTATAAAGCTGTGTATTTAGCTGTTTATCCTACAAAGCTGTTAATTTAGCTGTTGATCCTACAAAGCTGTTGATTTAGCTGTTGATCCTACAAAGCTGTTGATTTAGCCGTTGATTCTACAAAGCTGTTGATTTAGCATGATGTGCATTATACTCCTGCTGACAGCAGGGACTTTAAATCCACTCTGTGTCAATACAACAGCACCTCAGGTTAACACACACACACACACATTTCCTGTCAATACACCACAAAACCGCTGGATGCTGCGCCTGCTTTCTGCATGAATTAACTCCACCCTAAGACTAAGTGTGTGTGTGTGTGTGTGTGTGAGGGAGAGAGGCATCGTCCACATATCGATCATGAGGTCAAGGGATGTCTGTGATTACATCTTAAAGGCGTTAACCCCAGTACCCCTAGGACAGAAAGTATCCACAGTCCCCCATACCCTCAGTACCCCCAGTAACCCAGTAACCACAGTACCCTCAGTAACCCCAGTACCCCCAGTAACCTTAGTAACCCCAGTACCCCTAGGACCAAAAGTATCTGCAGTCCCCCGTACCCTCAGTACCCCCAGTAACCCCAGTAACCCCAGTAACCACAGTACCCCCAGTAACCCCAGTACCCCCAGTACCCAAAGTAACCCCAGTCCCCCCGTACCCCCAGTACCCCCAGGAACCCCAGTAACCCCAGTACCCCCAGTACCCAAGTTCCTTCAGTACCCAAAATCTGAACCTCATTTATTCTCCACCCTCCCCCAACACCTCCTCTCTTCTCTCTTTCATCCTCCTCTCGCAATTCTGATGAGACAGGCTTAGAACTAGTTAACACAGAACTACTCTATTTTAAGTTTGTGGAGAACTCCATGTTGGGTGCTTTCAGCAGGATGTAGAGTTGGACCATTGTCTGTGGGTAGCTGTAGTTCCAGACCACTGACTGAATAGGTGATTTAGGGTTGGACCCTTGTCTGAAGGCATGATGTAGGGTTGGACCCTTGTCTGAAGGCATGATGTAGGATTGAAGGGGTGATTGTATTACACGCACTTTCTCAAACTCTGTTTCACTTCAGTAATTATAATTTAGAGGGAGTTCAAATGAGACATATAAGCTGACAGTTAGTAACAAACACGTACAAACAAATACACACCCAGACAAACATACAAAGCTGCAATTGCTTTTGGCTACAAACGCATGTTTATTCTGTGACTGTGTCAGTGTCACACACACACAAACACACACAAACACACACAAACAGAAACATCATAACCAACACACACAAACACACACAAACAGAAACATCATAACCAACACCCACAAACACTTTTTCATCATATTGTCATCTTGATGCCAGTGGAGGAAACATTACCATCTGAACATTATCACGGTTAAAAGAGATGGCGAATTACACAGCAGGTTCAAGAGAGTCAAAGGTTGGCCCGCGTGTCCACTAATAAATATTTCAACAGGACGATCTGCTTCTTATCACCCCACTCGCTAAGCCAGGAAGAGGACAAACCACTGGAGGAGACTGCACGACACTGACAATGACCACTTTGGAACTTGAGGGCCCCCGTCCTCCAACATGGTGTGAATAGACCTCGTTGTGACCAGGGCCCTGGGTCCAACACTGGGGACATCCACCACCCCCAGCATGACCGATGGACACTTTGGCGTGCCAAAACCAAAAGTCTCCACTTCAGAATTTAATTTAAAGGCATTAAAACATTTCAAACACAATTGGCATCATTCACCATGCTATCAGACGAGGAAAAGATGCGGGTGGTCTTGGGGAAGGAAGCACAGCCCCTCTAGCTGGGCGCTACCTGGAAGAGAGCCACAAGATAAGGGGCAGCCTGGGACCTGCCGTTGACTGGTACTTTTGACCTATTTCTTTATTTGTGTATTCTAACCATCGCTACCACCTTTAACTTTGATGTTTGGTTGTTGTTATGTTGATTATTTATGTTGTTGGCATTGTTACTATGTGGTTATCTGATGTTACTGTGTGTTTATCTGCTGTTACTGTGTGTTTATCTGCTGTTACTGTGTGTTTATCTGTTGTTACTGTGTGTTTATCTGCTGTTACTGTGTGTTTATCTGTTGTAAATGTGTGGTTATCTGTTGTTACTGTGTGTTTATCTGTTGTTACTGTGTGGTTATCTGCTGTTACTGTGTGGTAATCTGTTGTTACTGTGTGGTTATCTGTTGTTATTATGTGGGTATCTGCTGTTACTGTGTGGTTATCTGCTGTCACTGTGTGGTTATCTGTTGTTACTGTGTGGTTATCTGTTGTTACTGTGTGGTTATCTGTTGTTACTGTGTGGTTATCTGCTGTTGCTGTGTGATTATCTGCTGTCTAGTGAACTACCTTGTGGTGAAGAGACTGTCTAGTGAACTACCTGGTGGTGAAGAGACTGTCTAGTGAACTACCTGGTGGTGAAGAGACCATCTAGTGAACTACCTGGAGGTGAAGAGAACATCTAGTGAACTACCTTGTGGTGAAGAGACCGTCTAGTGAACTACCTGGTGGTGGAGAGACTTTCTAGCGAACTACCTGGAGATGAAGAGACCATCTAGTGAACTACCTGGTGGTGAAGAGACCATCTAGTGAACTACCTGGTGGTGAAGAGACCATCTAGTGAACTACCTGGTGGTGAAGAGACCATCTAGTGAACTACCTGGTGGTGAAGAGACCATCTAGTGAACTACCTGGTGGTGAAGAGACCGTCTTAATGCAGGAGGAGGGTTTTGGATCCCTAGAGCTGTGTTGCTGGAGCTGCTGAAGGCTCACTAACGATACATACATAAAACTGATGAACTGCCTGGTGGAGCTTTTATAGGTGGGGTTGTGAGGGCAGTAGAAAAGGAGGTCTCGAAAAAGGAGGTGATGAGTGGGAACTCACAATGTTACAAAGGGGCCATTGAAGTTGTTTTCATTTTCTTTCTTTCTCAATCTCAATAAGCTCTTTTACTGATCCATTAAAGATTCAGATCCGGAATTATTTTAAATCTGCTTGGTTATTGTGCTCTGCCTCTCTCTTCTACTATTTCTCAAATGACACCCTAGAGAGGAGTTTTTACTGTTGTCAGGGGAAACACACACACATATACACACACACACAACCTCACAGGGCAGGAGTATGATCCCATTACGTCTGTTTATCACACATCCTGGGCCTGTCTTTGCCCCCTACAGGGGAACATGTGTGTGTGTGTGTCTGTGTGACCGTATATGTGTGTGTTTGTGTCTGTGTGACCATGTATGTGTGTGTTTGTGTCTGTGTGACCGTGTATGTGTGTGCGATACCTGTTTGTTTGTCTGTTTTATGTGTGTGTATGTGAGTGTCTAAGAGTCTGTGTGTTTGATGGTGTGTGTGTTTGTATGTGTACTCCATGCTTGCTTGTGTGTAAGAATGTTTGTGTGTGTTTGTTAGAGTCTGTGCGCCTATGATTACATTTCTGTGTGTCTATGTGTGTTTCTTTGTTAGTGTCTGTGTGTCTTTGTTTACTCTGTGTGTGTCTTTATGTGTGTGTTTGTGTGTGTGTGTGTGTGTGTGTGCGTGTGTGTTTGCGTGTGTGTGGGGGGGTTGTATTTCACTGGTATTTTCATTGTATACTGACTAGTATCTTTGTTGTTAATCGTGTCATCATCAAGACAACCGTCCCTGTGGACAAAAACAACTGTTCTCTCTTATCTGAACCACTTTAAAACAGACATCTTTTAAATGTGTCTTGAGTCTCATAATTTATCCTTGGCTGGGGTTTTTTCCAAAATATTTATCATGGACGTCATAGATGTTAGCTAGGATGCTACTTGTCATCGGCACATGCTTTAATAGTTGGCCAACAGGTGATAAGAGGCAAATATTGTACATTATTACATTTTGTAATGGGGAGAGAGACAAGGAACCGACAGATCCCATGTGCTCAGGGCCCTGGAGGGAGATTTAATAACGGACAGATCCCATGTGCTCAGTGCCTTGGAGGGAGATTTAATAACAGACAGATCCCATGTGCTCAGTGCCTTGGAGGGAGATTTAATAACAGGCAGATCCCATGTGCTCAGGGCCCAGAAGGGAGATGTATTAACAGACAATTCCCATGTGCTCAGTGCCTTGGAGGGAGATTTAATAACGGACAGATTTCATGTGCTCAGGGCCCGGGAGGGAGATTTAATAACAGACAGTTCCCAAGTGCTCAGGGCCCTGAGGGAGATATATTAACAGACAGTTCCCAAGGTCTCAGGGCCCTGAGGGAGATGTATTAATAGACATGCTGTAGAGGGGTACAAGTCTGAAGACAAACCAGGATGGACTCAAGGCCTTTAGGGTCGAGGCAGGTGGTTGATAAGTCGGTGCTGGTTGTGCCACCGGTTTCTTCTGGCTACTGCCGGATGCTCTTCTTCGTCTTCGTCAGCCCACAGCTCCTTGACAAGGTTGTAATGTAAGTCAGCTCTGAAGGAGAGCAGCTGTCCCCACCGACTGCCTATGGAATGATCCGGAACCTCTAAGCTTTTTCCCTCTATGCTATTGGTCCAATGCTGATACAGAAGTGTGTGTTTTCTCATGTCAATTTTATCAAACAGCACAAGTTGAAGTATACATTGTGAACAGCCAATCGTTCTGGTCCTCCCAGGTTAGTGTTAGGGTATGTTGGTTTAGGAGTAGGGTGTGTTGGGTTAGGGTTAGGGTTAGAGGTAGGGTGTGTTGGGTTAGGGGTAGGGTGTGTTGGGTTAGGGTTAGGGGTAGGCTGTGTTGGGTTAAGGTTCGGGGTAGGGAGTGTTGGGTTAGGGTGTGTTGGGTTAGGGTGTGTTGGGTTAGGGGTAGGGTGAGTTGAGTTAGGGGTAGGGTGTGTTGGGTTAGGGTTAGAGTGTGTTGGGTTAGGGTGTGTTGGGTTAGGGTGTGTTGGGTTAGGGGTAGGGTGTGTTGAGTTAGGGGTAGGGTGTGTTGGGTTAGGGGTAGGGTGTGTTGGGTTAGGGTGTGTTGGGTTAGGGTGTGTTGGGTTAGGGTTAGGGTGTGTTGGGTTAGGGTTAGGGTGTGTTGGGTTAGGGTTAGTTGGGTTAGGGTTAGGGTGTGTTGGGTTAGGGTTAGGGTGTGTTGGGTTAGGGTGTGTTGGGTTAGGGTTAGGGTGAGTTGGGTTAGGGTGTGTTGCTGGCGATCACGCTGAAGACAACCTGCTGACTAGACCCGACATTTTGCACAAGTGTTGTGAAGTGCAGCAAATGTACGCATGCATAGTGATTGGTACCGTCTCTCACTTCAGAAGACGTTCAAACCCACATGGGACATCATAAAATAAAAGAAAATGTATCATTCAGACAACAAAACATTGTGGCGTCTCTGTTTAACTCATATTAGACCAACACATGATTCTCAGTCAACGTTCTGGAAAGATAAAATGGATTAAGGATTCCGGGTAAAAACACAACAACCCAGTGTTAATTTAGAAGTCAAATATGCCAGCGACAGCAATATATCTAAATGCCCATGAATGTTTCATACATTTTTCAATCTGTCCACCCCGAACCCCCCCCCCTCCCCCCCTTTAATGCGCTGCGGGTTTGATTGATGTACTTGGCTTGCATGTCATGATCACGTCTGGTGGGTACAGACCACCTCCACAGGCTCCACCGGAGTGCAGGGGGATATGTGAGAGGGGGTTTCGGCAGGGTGTTGTTCTGTGTTTGTTCCGGGGCCACTGTGCCTGGATGGATATGGGGGTTTGATCCCACCTCTACCTCGCTCTCTCTCCCTCTCCCCCATCTCCACACTCCCTCTTTACTTCCCTCTCTCTCTATGGAAGTGGTCTCTTATTAGCACTCCCACAGAACCCCAACGCCATCAAGGCCGAACAGTCCCCAAGGCCGAACAGTCCTTATTTAAAAGGTCTTCAAGTCAAACCTGATTCAAACAAACACGTACGTAAACACACAGCGATAGACACACACGCACACACAGACAAAACGCCCCACGCAGCATGTAGGAGATGTTTTATAAACGATCAAGGTTGCAACACAGCTGCGTGTGTGTGTGTATGTGTGTTAAATACCTTGGTGTGTATTCACCTTAGTGTGTCTTTATCTCTTTCTGTCTGACACTTCTCTATAGCAACATCCTTTACCCTCACTTCTTTTAACAGTGTCTTTATTGTCAAGGTTAGAGGGAGAGGAAAAGAGATCATCAACAAAACATCAGCGTTTACTTTCTTGTATTAACCTGAGAAGGGTGTTTAGAACATAGAATTAGAACTCCTCAACTCTTCAAAATCACATCTGACATATCAGTGTCTGCGTTTGTTGACTGAAGGAACATACAGAAAGAATGTTTATTTCTCTCAGCCTCATGTGTTAGGAAACAGATCAGAAGGTATTTACATACAAATCCCTAATTGGCTGATTCAATGATCTGAAAGATCAATAATCAGTAATTGATCTACTATATTTATTGTGATTATCATGCAGAATAAAATGTCAAATGCAACTAAAGAGGCATTTCTTAAAAACTACTTTCAAAGAAAAATATAATGATCCTAATTTACGAAACATATTTCTTTAAAAATGTAAAAAAACATCACGTTTGACGGCAATTGGCCGATGTAGCAGATTGTAGCAGTTTGATATAGAAAAACATGTGGCTCTAAATAATTCATATGTTTGGTAAGATACATAAACACGTCCATTACGGCCAGTCTAGAGTCAGTCCACTAACAGTGAAACACAAGAGACACAAGCCAGCAACAGATTCAATGTTCTTTAAATTAACTGGATCATTTACCAACATTTTCCAACAATCAGCAATTCTTTTAACAAACCAGTAACTGCCTAGTTCTGCCCCGAGTCTGTGCGCTATGAACGTTACGACATGTCCAGGTTACGACATGTTCAGGTTACGACATGTCCAGGTTACGACATGTCCAGGTTACAACATGTCCAGGTTACGACATGTTCAGGTTACATGTTCAGGTTACGACATGTTCAGGTTACGACATGTCCAGGTTACAACATGTTCAGATTACAACATGTCTAGGTTACGACATGTTTAGGTTACAACATGTTCAGGTTACGCCATGTCCAGGTTACGACATGTCCAGGTTACGACATGTCCAGGTTACGACATGTCCAGGTTACGACATGTCCAGGTTACGACATGTTCAGGTTACATGTTCAGGTTACGACATGTCCAGACATACACACAGGCATATACACACACCCACACACATACACGCATAAAACCATACGTACACACACACAGGCACACACATACAGACAAACAGACATACAAACGCCCAGTCAAACACACAAAGACACACACAAGACACAGACCCACTCCTCACACATACAGACACACATACAGACACACACACTCCTCTCACATCCAGATCTCCCATTCAGTCTGCTCATCTATCATCCCAGCAACCTTCCTCCTCTACTCCTATTTTTACCTCCTGTCCTGGTGTGGCTGAGAGACTATAAACACCAACTCCTGCTGTCGTCATCCTACCAGAAGAACTGGAACATGCAGACACACACACACACACATCCTACCAAAACAACTGGAACACGCAGACACACACACATCCTACCAAAAGACCTGGAACACGCAGACACACACACATCCTACCAAAAGACCTGGAACATGCAGACACACACTCACACACACACACAATAGGGAGGCAGAACAGAAAGTTGTTAATTGTTATTTACAAAGTCTGTGATGATACAGGAGCGATGTGCCTGTGTGTGTGTGAGAGAGAGTGTGTGTGTAAGTGTGTGTTTGTGTGTGTGTGAGAGAGAGTGTGTGTGTAAGTGTGTGTTTGTGTGTGTGTGAGAGAGAGTGTGTGTGTAAGTGTGTGTTTGTGTGTGTGTGAGAGAGAGAGTGTGTGTGTAAGTGTGTGTTAGTGTGTGTGTGAGAGAGAGAGAGTGTGTAAGTCTGTGTTAGTGTGTGTGCACACATTGCCTGCCTAACTCAGGGCATCTCTCTTTCCAGTGACCTCTCAGAAAGAAAGGCGGACTAAAGACAGAAAAGAAAAGAGTCATTTAATTTGTTAATCTCCTCTTTTTGCTTCCAAAGTGGGTTTAGCAGTCACCTTGACGACCGCGGGGACACATCTGGATGTGGCGCAGCATAAAGAGCCCTACAGTAATTATAGTTCCTATCAGGGCGTGTGGGGGGGAGTATACGGGGGACACCAGGCTAGTCTAACCATTAATAACCAAGACATTATTAAACACTATCCACATTAATTAAAGTTGGTTTAAATAACTGCCAGGCCCCTCTTATCCTGCCTCTGACCACGCTACGCCCTGAGACTGCGTGTGTGTGTCGTGTGTGTCGTGTGTGTGTGTGTCAGCATCGGCTAGTTCCTATCTGCTTTCAGTTATGAAGCTTTTCTCATTGAGTATCTTCATCATTGCCTCGTGTAGCTGCCATGTGAGTTAAAGGACCTGTCCAATGAAAACAACATTTATTAAACCTCATGCCTCATCCCAAATCGTGTTGTTGACTGGTTCTGTACTTGCACGACATGGGAATAAATAACTGATGTACAATTTCACAACTTTCAAACTTTCATCCAACTAAATTGTATCTTACTGCTGTAAAAGTAAAAAACGGCCTGGCATTTCTTTTACCCAGTTTTTACTCCCCAATGTCGTGTTATTTGTGATAAAGACCATGCTTTGTCATTGTAACTCCTAGCAGACACAGGACATTCAACGTTGAGGTATGTGTCCTCTAAAGCACCTCCAATGCCAGTCCAGGTGTTTTCTTTTCAGGTCAGGTATGAGCACCAGCTTGTTGTTGGTACATTCAATATTAGCATCATTTCAACAAATTCTGTTCGTTTTTTTAATGCCTGCATAAGTATACCCAGACACTCAACAAATAACACCTAGAATTGTGTCAAACCGCACAAGATAGTTTGACTGACATGACACAACACTTGCTGCCGAGACCCACACCCATGGAAGGCCAGACAGGTTCAGCATAGGTGGCACATGGGCTCTTACTCTGTTTCCCCATTCTCTTGACTCCCTACTCCAACTTCCCAATTGCCAGTCCAGGTGTTAACATGCTCCTTGTGCAACCAGACAGTCTAGATCAGACTTTTTAAGTGTCTAAGCAGGTTTGATTTCAGGTAGAATCACAACTTCCTTTTGAATAGTAGAGTCCCAATGGTAGCATCACAACATGATATTGAATCCATGTCAAAATCACAACATACAAAGCAGAAACCACATACAAACAAGATCCAGAACCGCCAACTTCTCTGGGCCCGATCTCATTTAAGATGAACTCAGGTGAAGTGGAAACCTGTCCTGCAGTCTGAAGTTCAGACTGGTATGGGGTAACTTGCCCATCTGTGATGGTATGGGGGTGCATTAGTGCACATGGCATGGGTGACTTGCCCATCTGTGATGGTACGGGAGTGCATTAGTGCACACGGCATGGGTGACTTGCACATCTGTGATGGTATGGGGGTGCATTAGTGCACATGGCATGGGTGACTTGCACATCTGTGAAGGCACCATTAATTCTGAACAATATATACATGTTTTGGAGAAACAGATGTTAATCTGGTGGATTGTGGTTCAATGTCTGGTACTGTTATATTTATCTTACTTGCCATCTCACACACACACATGCACACACACACCTATTTAAAGATATATAGGAACACAAATTGTCCTTTTCTATGCGGTTCAGTTATACAAATCCTCCCACTATTCACCAGACCTTGGTCTTTTACTACCAACCATCGCACCCGGCGGAAAGTCAAACACTGTTTTAAAAAGCTGTGTACAAGGATTGGCTCTTAATACGTCTCTCCTACTCCTCTACTTTTCTCTTACCCTGTCTCCTGGCCGAGAAGCCCTCGTTGTTTTAGAGACAGAAACTTTAAGAGCCGCTCTGATGTTAATAAGAAATGAACAAAGCCATTTTCTGTACTTGTTCACTCCTCTGCCAAATCTCACTAGGGACCGTCCTTTAAATCTGCCCTCCCCCCACTACCCTCTTTCCTTATCCATAAACCCCCCATCCCCTCTCTATATCCACCCTCATCTTGCTCCATCCACTTCCTCTCTACATCCTCTCTCCATCACACACCCTTTGTCCCAAATAGAAAAATATATATTGTCAAATTCATTTTTAATGCATTTTCAGACCCACAAAGAAGAAATATTTAATTAACTTCTTGTCCTCTGTTCATTCTCACTTCCTTGCTTTTTGCACAGTTCACTGTTCCTGAGATGCCAGATACGGCAGAGCGCTAGGCTAAGCTAACATTACCACTAAGAGATGGATCTGCTTGAATGGAGTTGTGTTGCTTTTCAAGGCTAATAGCTGTATTGCTTTTTCAGTAAATTGCCCAGCGAAGCTTGCAGGCAGCAGGTTTCCTAACGCACTGGTGTTCCGCATGACCGCTGCAGAATATCGGAATGATCCGTGTGACAAAAAGACGGTTAAATTAGCAGTCACGTTAGCAGAGTTGTGTGTTGACAGCAGGTTGGTTGGTTTGTTGAGAGTTGGGTGGCAATGTATGATGTGCTTGAGAAATACAATTGATAGTGTATATTGATAGCAATGAAATGTAACAGAAGTATAAATACACACTCATGCACACTTTAAATACACACATCTAATACACACATCTAATGCATACATCTAATACACACATCTAATACACACATCTAATACACACATCTAATGCACACATCTTCAGTTTGCTGAATGAGGACTCTATTACGCTAACCCTAATCCTAACCATTACACTAACCATAATCCTAATCCGAACCATTACCCTAATCCTAACCATTACCCTAACCATTAACCTAACCATGAACTTAATCCAAACCATTATCCTAATGTTCATGTTTGATTGTCAGCTACAGGGGATTTAAAAAGTGTGCACATGCTGATTGCAAATGCATCTCATTGGTGTATCAATACAAATAATGTTTTGCAGCAGTAAGCTCAATCAAATGGTCAGGGGATCTTCTGTACTTCGTCCTCTTTCGGTCAGTCTACAGAGTTTCTACAGGATTAAGGTTTGGGTTCTGACCCGGGCTATTCCAGGACTTTGATCTTCCTTTTTGAAAGCTTTTCCTTTGTTGTTGATCTTGCTGTGTGTCAGGGATCATTGTCACATTAAAAGTTAAGTCATGTCCTTTACTTTCAGCTTCCTGGCAGAGGTCAGTGAGGTTTGCACCAACATATCATTACATTGCCACCTATGTCTTAATCACAGACCTTTCAGTTCATTACAAAAACAGACCCACCTATATTTAATTGAAAATAGTACAAAGACAACATATTAAAAGTTGAAACCCTGAGATGCAAAGCCATTTCAAATTTCATGTCTGCAACATGTTTTAAAAAGTAGGGACAGTTTTTATTTTGTTGCATCTCCTATGCTTTTAACAATACTCCGCAAATATTTGGGAACTGAGGAGACCAAATGCTGTCGTTTTGAAAGTGAAATGTTTCCCATTCTTACTTGATATCTAATTAAAGCTAAATAACAGATTAGGGTTTCTTTTGTCATATTTTGTGTTTCATAATGCGCAAAATGTTCTCAATGGGCAACTGGTCTGGACTGTTGTACTACAAAGCCATGTGGTCGTAATATGGCTTGGTTTTGTAGGAATAACGGGGGATATAGAAACACAAACACTTCAAGGAAATTCTTTAAAGGAACTGCTGATCTTCAATAAATGTCAGGCAAAGAAAAATAACTTTTGTACATGATTTGAAATTAGACTTGTAAAATCTGGACACCCATTATAAAGGATGTGCAGACTCATACAACAGAGACAAATTGACACATGTTTTTTCTGAGAAATGGTCCAGTTGTTTTTCAAATAAATGTTGTTAGTTACAAGATTCTAAGGTAAAAAGGGTCTGAGATAACTTGTCTGTATTTCAATCTTTGCATAAACAGAAGCTGCATTTTCAGTGAGGTTGTGTAGACTTTTTACAACCATTGTATGGACTGATTTGTAGTAGTTTTATATTATGTGCTGCAGGACAGTGCAGGTTCTGAGTCCACCAGACAACATGTTTTAGAGCTATTTTGTGTTTAATTGTTTTTTCAAAATTACTACATAACATCATCTCCCAATAGCTGGACATTATCTGAGAGGTTGAGGATCTTTTGGTTCACATTTTGAGAAGTAATGTTCCCTAATAGTTTTGTATTTTGTGAGGAGGTGGCGATGTGTCTCTAGATCTTTCATGGTGAAGTGGTCACACATCCTTTTCTCTACAGGCAGACAGGTTTTACTGTGCCATTTCTTCTCAAAGACAAGGCTATGCTCACTGAATCTGTCATTTGTCAAAGTTTTTGTAAGGTTTTGATCAGTAACCATTTGAAGGAAATTTCTGGATAGATTTAAAAGAAGGCATGTTTTTTGTAGGGTACTTTAATTAACAAGCATTATTAGGTCTTTGACATTTCTTCGTAAAGAACGTACACAGGTTCCTTACCGTTTAAAGCTGTAACGTACAGGGTGGCACGGTGCCGGTTGGTGGTGGTATTGACCAAATCCTGCCCTGCCTACATTGTTTGTACTCTCCCTCGGTTCCTCACCCAGGTGGTGTACTCTCCCTTGGTTCCTCACCCAGGTGGTGTACTCTCCCTCGGTTCTTCACCCAGGTGGTGTACTCTCCCTCGGTTCCTCACCCAGGTGGTGTACTCTCCCTC
>JACXGK010013348.1:0-13036 GCA_016801125.1 Novumbra hubbsi
GGCCCTGGATTCAGCCCAGGATCCAGGGCGGCAGCGACACCTGCGGAAACCACTTCAGCGTTCCTGGAGGCAGGGCCAGCAACCCGCCCAGAAGAAACCTCAAAATAGTTTTTTGAGGGGGCTGTGGGGGCCTGAGGGGTGAGGTGAGAGGAAGAACCCCTTCCGCTAAACCTGTGGGGAGCCCCGGGGGCAGGAGTGCCTGGAGTAGGAGGAAGACGAAGTACCGTATTCATGGGGGCTCAAGAAGGAGCCCCTGCATTCTTTGGAGCAGGAGGACCTGGAGTCGTCGGAAGAGGATGAGAGCCTCCGGTATCCCAAGTCGTGGGGGCTGATCAATGGGCTCCTGCTGACCAGGGACCAGGGGATGGAGAAGGACACCCTTCTGCCTCCGACCCGGGAGGATCAGCGGCCATCAGAGGGGTTCTTCAACTGGCCTCATGAGAAACAGGTCAGGTCAGGGCCTTCTGCCTCCCCACCCGGGACCTGCAGCTGCAGAGAAGGAGGATGAGGAGACCGTCCAACGCCGTCTGCAGATGTTGAGGGAAAGGTTGAGGCCTTGGTTCTGTCCCTATGCCGCGTCTAGCTCTGGGGACGGAGCCTTCACCTGCCCTTCCCCCCTTTGCAATTGGGAGCCCGCGTCTGGGGGCCGGGGGGGACTGTCCAATTCTGGCTAAGGGCCTCTGGGGGCCTCAAGGATTCTTTGCGTTGACAGTTTTGTTCTCCCCAATTAGAGGCAGCTGAAACCAGTTGTCTCTAATTTGGGATCCTATTTCGGTTGCCCTTCAGTTTGTTTGGTTTGTGGTTCATTGTTTGTGCAGTTGTTTTGTGTCGCAGTACCGGTTCGCCTCGCCTTTTGATATTTTTTGCATTTTTTAGGTTAGGAAAAGAGCAGGTTCACACTGAGCACGGAATAGATGTGAAAGAGTCTGGAGACGCCGTGGTGAATGTTATACTGCCTGCGACATCATACAGCATGACCAGTTTGGCGATGGGTTAGTGATGGTCTGCTGAGGCATATCTTTAGAGGGTTGCACAGACCTCCAAGTATAGCCAATAGTACCCAGACCGCTGTTAGGATGAAATCCTCAGATCCATCGTGGGCCCTGGGTTCCTCCTGGTGTAGGACATTGCCTGGCCTCATGTGGCTAGAATGTGTAGGCAGGTCCTGGATGATAAATGCATTGATGCCATTGACTGGCCCTCATGTCTTCCAGACCTGAACCCAGTTGTGAACCTCTCGGACATTATGTATTGGTGCATCCAACGCCGCCAACTAGCACCACAGACTGTCCAGGAACTCACTGGTGCCCTGATCCAGGTTTGGCTGGGGATCTCACAGGAACCCATCTGCCTGTCTGATCAGGAACCTGCCCAGTTGTTGTCGGGAGTGCATACAGGCACGTGGGAGCCATACACACTACTGAGTCACATAATGAGTTGGAACAGCCTGTAATTCTAATTGTTTACTTTGATTTTAAGTTTGAATCCAGTCGTCAATCAGTGGGTGATTTTGGTTATCCTTTGATAACTAATTTTCTACAATGCAAAACAAATCTTGAAAAGAGACATTTTCTAAACTATTTTCCACGTATGAAGTGTGTGTGTATGCAGAGTTTGGATGTATGCATACATGATTTTTTGTGATTGTCTAAGCATGAATGTGTGTATGTGTGCATTTTTAAAACTGTGGGCTTTCTGTTTTCTCTCAGAGGAGACCCATTAATTACTGTCAACACTGGCCTCATACAGCCACGCAGCTTAATACAGTCAAACACAATGTAGCTATAGAAGTAAGCCTCAACAGGCATTAAGGCTAAAGCTCTGTAAAAAGTGAAAAAAAATATTTTACACATTTCAACAACATTGCTGTTTATCATTAACGTTGAATAGTTAATATGTGAAGAAAAGGCTAAGGCAATGTTGTCAAAATGTTTCATCGAAGGTGTGTGCGTCCCCCATCATCTCGCATGCACATTATGTAAATCCGGACTTCAGATGCTGGTGGCAAATTTTTTAAATATCATTTTAATGAAATGGCTAGGAACCAATACCTCTTTTAAAAGAAAATGCAATATTTCCAATACAGCAAACGTAACAGCTTGGACCATCAAACGTAATGGGTCCGACATCTACGCAAATAACATCTGAAGCAGCGTGCTCCGCGTTACAAAGTGTGCGTTCTGAAAGACAGGTGAAAAGCCCTCCTGATCACCACGTCTTGCAGGTGCACCATATGCTGCGTGAGTTTGAGAGCGGCGTGTGCGAAGCGAGTGAGTGATGAGGTCCAGCCTGTTTAGGAAGAGAGTGCAGATTTAGAGGATCACATTATCATCATCTCCATATAGTGCAGCATTAGATTGCATTTGAAATGGCCCATTGCCTACGGGGTATATAATGAACTACTACAATACATACATTTATCATGTTCTCTTCTGGCAGCTCCAAGCTATTTCTGTTACATCATACTTTTTTAGAACCGTCTGTCGCAGATGGATATTTTAATTAGAAATTACTCAGTGCCGTTTCCCGGTGCCAGATTTCTTTTTTGTGGGAAAGGATGTATTGTAACATATGACGATATCAAACAGGATTATAAGACAAAGCCATTGCGAAGCAGAGAAGCACGCGTTCATGCTCGTAGATATTGTTGCTCGTTCTGTATTAATGTGATTCTGCACCGACATTACCAACAGCAACACCATTGCCAACTTTCAATCAGCTCCTTTCTCTAAGTAAAGTAATAATGCGTGCCACTTGGCTGATACTTTTATCCCAGCCTGATGTCTAATGTGTTTTTTTTTCATAGCAACTTAGCCTATGAGTGCATATTAAATTTGTGCATTCCCTTTTAGCATGTGACTGTGATTTGTCTTTGCCAGGTAATCCATTTAGTAATTTAAAACAATGGCCATGTCATGGTCCATAAATGTGAGGTTACAACATGCTCAACAGCATGTCCAATTCCTTAACAAGAACATAATATTTTCTTCCTCTGTAGGCATATAAAATCGTATTACTGGATGACACATTAACGTGGGTTCCTGACCCCCTGTAATGTAATGAGTTATTGATTAGCGATGCAGATTACAGATCAATGAGGTACAAGCTCCACCACATGACACCTAATACCTTTCCCAATTCACTGAATGTCAATGAACTCTCCTTAAAAAGCATTTGAAGGGGTTGGCATCAGACTGCGATGTCCAGTTGTGTAACATGGCAAAATCAATAGCAGTCACCCCTGTGCTGTGATGTGGCCTTATAACTTGAAAAAGTTGAATCCCACTTAACATCAGAATCTCGAGAACACTTCTCTCTACAAAGACAGGATGGCAACAGATGGTTAACATACTAATCCATTGTCTTTCATTATTACATGACTTTTGAAAAGTTTGAAAATGTCAGCTATTTCTTATAATTGGCCACAAATATGTGTGACACTGTCAAATTAATATCAAACTGATACTCTTTCACAGGTTATTATGACGTCAGTGATGGTTAAGGTTGAAACTAGCTTGTCTATCTAGGTGATTTCAGACACACAGAGAGCGAGACAGGAAGAGAGACAGAGTGAGGGCACAATGCAGAGGAATTGATTTGATAGTTCTGATGTCGTGTCAACCTGACTTTCTCTGAAGCAAGTCTGGCAGACACAGAGTCATCTACAGAATGATCTCTCTCTCCATTTCTCCTGTGGAGTAACTGGAGAAAATAGAGGGAGGCGATGATAGAAATGAGGATACCGAACCTGGTTTCTGTTATCTGGTTGCCACATATATTATAGTTATGTGGAGGGGAAAGAATCGATTGCCATCCTTTCAGATTTATAGTACAAAGTCAATAAGGAAGTCATGCGAGCCATTCATAGGTCATGTGCAGTCTATCAACTGGACCTGAGCTATGATGAGTTATAGTCTTTTCCTCGTCGCAGTCATACCCTCCTAAAGCTCCATTTGATATGAAACAGGGTTTGTGAGAACGGTACCGGGCCTAATTAAGGTAGACGGATCATTCCGATTGCGGTCGTGATCCCTGCGCGCATGTTGTGTGCCGAGCACCACGGGCAGCTGTCGGCATCGCGGCTCGTAGCGTGTGAGCGGTACGCATTAGCGCTGCTTCACAACGCCACCTAAACGTCCCTTATTTCGCAGAGTTCGTTAACAATTAACGAGGCGAGTGGGCGGGCGAGTGGGCGGTCGCCAGGGCAAGATAAAGGTAATTAAATGTTGTTGAAGCCGTGAGAGAGACGCTGTCAGACCGCGGCGTCTCACCTAGCGACACGGTGCACTGCGTGTACTGGCCATGTACACCCTTGAGGTACAACCGTGTCCACCCAGGTGGTCAGGTGCAGGAGGCGTCTATTTCTTGCTGACACGTCGAATGGGCCCAGCAAGGCTACAGCAAAGCGGTGTGCAATGTTTCACCACACTGAGCTGTGAGTATAAGAGCATTGACAGGCAACAGGAGTTTGGTTTCTTCCCAGCTGGATGTGAGAAGGGTCAGGTCACGATCGGGAGCCTTCTCCGACACTGGCTCAACGACGAGATATTACACCCTCCTGGTGTCGTCAGGTGAAAAGACAGGTCTTTCGGCGCTAACTGGCACAATGGCTGACTGGCTGACTGACTCTTAGGGCTCTAATTCATGCTGGCGTTAACACCTGCTAAAGCCTGTGATATTTTCCATCTACCGCAACAAGATTTCACCTCTCATACAAGATCTTAGGATGGCTGGCAATAACTTACTCATTTTGACTTCACTTCGTTTTAGCTTCCTTTGGAAGCGGCAGCAGGTCCTTTCACATTAGATGGCAAGCGACTCGGAAAACCACAAATTAGTCTCCACGGGGTGACGCAAAGCCTGGCAAAAACTTGAGCCTCTGATGGTTTCAGGTGTTAAAAGGATGATGGAGGCTGCCCTTGCTTCCATCGCAGCCTCTCACAATCATCTAGGCTCACACTTTGAATCCCACCCCAATCAATTTGCTCATCTGGAACAGCTCCTGACATTCCTACAGTGACACCATCATGGAATTGGACAACAGGTGTACTTTGCACTTGCCGATGTGCCCGGACAAAATGGAAATTGTATGGCCCATTCTGGTATTTCAGGTCTCCACTTGTCCAACACCAGCAGCGTCAAATTCAATTCCACAAGCCTACATTTTGTTATGCAACATGTTGTGGTATTATTAACAATTTCATGTATTGATTGATCATACACTGTCATACAAGTCTAACTCTGTTGTTGCATTAAGAGAGCAAGAGGAATTTGGGGTCATAAAGCTAGATAAGAGGATCTGGTCTTTGTTGTGATAGCCCTTTGACCATCTGTTAAGGTGTCCATTCAATTTAAACTTTTCTCCCCCTCTGAGAGAAGTTGGGAGCAATTAGGGCCCCTGGATAAACACAGGATAAGGGAAGAGTAGAAGTGGGCCCTGGAAGGAATATGTGACACACACACATATAATAAAGGATGACCCTAGACAGAATTATACAGAATGAATATGCAAATAACTTGTCCCCACTCTTTGTGTATAAAGTAAGGTATGTAACTATGAAATGGTAGAGATGCTTCACTGTCACTCTGGGTGATGGGGAACCAGAATCTCCTTGCAAGTGAGTCTTTAATAAACATATTTGTTATTCTTACCTGCAACGGTTAAAAACAACATTGTATAGATATCTAAACATTGCCATTACAAACCGTTTCATCATGAGACTAGTTCTACGTCCCTTGAGTGATGTATTTGACCAGCGAATGAACTGGCGGGGCAGTTATAATTGCTTTCAATTACAAAGACAACATACCAAATGTTGAAACTGAAACATGTTATGTTTTTTTGGAAAAATACGTGCCTATTTCAAATATGTTGGGACAGGGGCATGCTTTCCATTGTGTTGCATCACCTCTTCTTTTACCAAAACTCAGTAAGCGTTTGGGAACTGAGAAGACCAATCGCTGTAGGTTTACAAATATAATGTTTTTCCATTCTGGCTTGATATAGGAATGCAGCTGCTCAACAGTTCAGTGTCTACTTTATTGTTGTTTTTTGTCTCAAAATGCGGCAAATGCTTTCAATAGGGGCATGGTCTGGACTGCAGGCAAGCCAGTTTGGCACCCAGACTTCTTTACTTTGGAGCCATGTAATATGTGCCGAATGTGGTTTGGCATAGTATGGCTAATAAAGCATGTTCCTGAGCTCATGCTGTGATTTCAACTAGAGAATCATGTCTTTTTTATATTCAGTTACACTTGAGGGCCTGAAGATCACTACCATCCAATATTGTTTTTCGGCCTTGTCCTTATGTCCTTCCATTCACTTATGTGTAATAAGACAATCCTTTTCTAGACAATTCACATATTGCACAGGGTAACATTTACCTTTTGTAAAAGCATTTTATAGAATGATATGTCATGTTAAAGTTCATGATGCATTGACTGAACCATTTCTAATAACACCAATTATTTACATGTCAGGCAACTTTTGCAGTTTTATAGCCATTTACTTAGTTTCATTATTGGCATATAAGATGATCTGATTCCATTATTGACGTAGCTACACATTTCTGTTTTTGTTTGCTGCCTGTACCTATAAATGTTATGAAATAAATAAAATAATTGTATTGAAAAAAATGACCTCACATGCAACCAATAGCCAAGACCCTAGGCCATATCTATAAAATGAGGTTCATGACTTGAGATATTTTTTTTGAATGAAGATATTTTATGCATAGCTCATGAGCTTGTGCCAAAAACAGGCGGTGTGCCATTGTGATTCTGCAAATGTATGAATGGATAGGGACATTTATAAAAAAGAAACTAAAAGTCTAGCTTTGCAATCATTGGGCCAAGGAAACATGTAGCCGGGTTGACGAGTGTCAACAGGCTGTCGCTGTCTCTGTCCCCTTTCATAACAACGTTCTTGTCTTCAATATTTAGTGAAATAGCCTAATTTCTATGAATTCCCAATTGTTTGCAGTAACGTTAGCAAATGGGGTAATTACCTTTACTTTTCTTAACCTTTTGTTTTCAATGTTTTCTTCATAGTATTTGTGTATTGCAGCTCTTGTTCATGAATATTCTGTCTGTAGATTTATTCAGATACTCATCCTATTATAAAACAATGCATCTTTCAAGAATGCATACTATTTGTTAATTATCTGATTAGAATTTGATTTCCCTGGGCTTAAATTAGGATATTTCGTCTTGATTAAAATTGGTCTTAAATTACGATATAAAAAGTTCCAACTCTATTCTACTGACCTTTTTAATACTATAGTTATTTAATTGATGCTCCAATCCAAAGTAATATACAGCAAATAAGGGTTACTGTTGTGTTCATAGACAAAAACATTTTGCACCTTGCAGATTTGATCTACAACATTTTGGTTTTTGATCATTGTGTGATGGTTATTGTGAACAACGAGATATCTATCATCAGCATAGACAGAGCTATTTACAACATAAGTGATGTCAAAGTGGGTTTTAACCTGCCAAGCTTCAGGTCTAGACTGTTTCCTGTTTCTATTGCTTGTTTTTTATTTCATACATTCCTGTTACATACTGTTTTTGTAAGATGGTTTGGATATGGAGTTTATTCTTGCTTTTTGAGAACAATTGGAATCTTCTTGGTTTAGGAATAATGCAATTTATAGCTATGTCTTTGTGAATGCTATGTTTAAAAACATTATCATTATGTCATGCAAAGATTTCCTACAGGCTATTTAACAAACTTGGCTATAATAGACCCACATTTGAATTAAAATTGATGACATAGCCATACATAAAATTCTGTAAATACATAACTTGAAAGAACTACATATTTAGCTATTAGGCATGTCTGACTAGTGAAGTGGTGAAGCTTCAAACATCTAAAGAGGATTTATTACAATCCAGACGTTTTTGCGTCATCGCCAACTGCTGTGACGACAGCAAACGTATTTCTTACCCTACTGTCTTTGCTATCAATAGCTTTGAGACTTTAAACTGGATTAGGTTTGTTAAAATACAAGCAAGTATTAATGAATAATATCACCCTGCTATTTAAACAGGTGTTGTGGGTTAAATGGAAAGAGCTATAAATGGACTTCCCCTTGTTAGACCTTGCTACTGTAATTCTACTCTGTGTTAATGGAGAGCATGAATTACGATTTCACATATTTCCTTACCGTCCGAACAGGGAGGATGTAGAGGATGATGAACCTTACTTCTTCCCTAGCCAAAGTTCACTACATTGGAACAAGGCATCCTGGTCAAAAGTAATACCGCACACCTGGAACAGGCTTCCATTTGTAACACAATAAAATAATTCACTGCACCGGTGTCTGGCTTCATGTGTCCTACCTTGTCCATTCTTTCCACTGAACTGTTCACTGTTAACACGTTCACATTGACAGAAGCTCCAAGAGTAATTACCTGACCTCTGAGAAGTGGAAAATTACACCACACATGATCTCTCCCTCTCTCTCTCCTGTAAGGGCCTAAAGACGAAAGAAGTGGTGGCAGCCATCTTCACCTCTGACAATAGCTTTCCGAATTGATCCCCTTGACTTTTTCCTTGGTCCAGGTGAAACAGATTAATAAGGCTTACAATCCTCCCCATTTATTCTTCACAGCCGGCCCAGCCATAAATGTCCCTATTTTCCAGCCATACTATTGCCATCAATCTCACCCCAAAATAGGGTCTCCAAAAGATTGTCCATGCAGGCCTTCTCCCTCCCATGTTTCATTCCTGTTAGGTGGAGGCACATTAAAAGGCCTATAAAAGATAGTCCTTCCTCCCACATTCATCAACACTATGAGGAGAGCTCAAAAGGGGAGGCGAAGGTGGAGCGTGTGTGTATGTGTGTGTTTACATTAGTGTACCAGGGCATCCGTTCGCACGTGGGTGTGTGTGTGTGTGTTTGCATTAGTGTACCAGGGCATTCGTTCGCGCGTGGGTGTGTGTGCGCGGATTCACTCGTGTGGGTGTGTGCCTGCGTTTGTGGTATGAGAGGGGCTTCACTTAAAAGTGCTGTAGCAATTTATTTGTGCTGCTAACCTCCACCGAAAGCCAAGTTCATACCCAGTGAAGGCTACAGGCCATGCTCACTGCATGCGATTCTTCCGAGGAGCCAGCTCTGGTCTCGTTGCTATTTGCAAGATGACTTACAAGTAATTTACAGTATAGCCGACCAACTTAACTCTATCATGAGTTCAACCGTTCACAGCAAAAGTTATTCATGTTATTACTTTATTAATGACAATGCTCCATTATAACAAATGAGCAATATTATTGTACATATCATTGGCATGTTGAAGGAGGATGGAGCACCTTTTTGCTAAGATTAGTAGCACTAGCATTGTCTGTACTGTTTCTAAATACTGCTATGCTGATGAAATGCTATATGATCAAAAAGCCATGATTGTAGGACATTTGGACTTAAAAAATTGGCAGCTCTTCAACCTTAGCTGACTCTCATCGCGACCCACTCATAGCGAAGAGGCTGCGGGGATGCAGAGCTTGAGCAGGAGGATCATATGTCTTGGCTGTCTCCTAGAAGGAGATGCATGATCAACCTCTTCAAAAATGCATAATTTGTTCTCTGAAATGAGGACGAACTGGAGGTGCCTGAATATACGTGATTACCTTACATTTAAAAACCCATTAACCATCACTATCCACCCTCAGAAAGAAAAGATTGCACCTACGTGTAGGAAAAATCCTTTAGCCATTGATTATTTCCCCAGGAATAAAGATTGCAGTTGTTTCTTAAATTGCTTGTCTAGACGGTGGCACCGGCCAGTACATTACTGACCCAGAATATAGGCAACCTTTAATACCTATAATAAAAATAATAATTATTGATATTTTTTGCTTATGGGATTTGTACCATATTCATAGCCTCTATGTGCCCTATCCAAATCCTCTAGGTACCCTATCCATTGCCTCTAGGTACCCAATCCATAGCTTCTATGTACTCTATCCATTGCCTCTGGGTAACCTATCAATTGCCTCTAGGTACCCAATCCATAGCCTCTATGTACTCTATCCATTGCCTCTGGGTAACCTATCAATTTCCTCTAGGTACCCAATCCATAGCCTCTATTTACTGTCAGGATGCGTGATGGTCCAGCAACGGCCAGGCCTCCAAGGTTCCTCCAATTAGTTTATTAGCCCTTGCAAAAGCATACAGCAAGTAAGTATAACAATTTGAACAGGCCACTCGAGTAGGGAGAATAACTTTGTATGTCCACAGACTATCAACAGTTGGCTGTCTAGTACGCTGCTATTCGCGCCCCCTTCATATTTCTTATATAGGTGACTGAGTGTCTGAATCACGGGGTACATCCTTAGTTCCATTTGTCACCACCTGATAGGCCCCAGCAACTTCTTCCACTGTTGCTGAGAGATTGGTTAGGTCAGTTTAGACCCTTGACTTGTTGACAGGATGTCCTAGATCTACCACTTACCTACCTATTTGGGTCTTATTGTGTCTTTCACCCACTTCTAGTTGTCCGTGTGTTCATCCCAGACCCTCAGTGACAAACAGCATCTTGCTTAATGGAATATGTCTGTGTGACTATGTGAGTGCGTTCTTAGTATGTAATGTTCTGTACTTAATTCTAGTTTCGGCATAAGCATAGATATAGTATAGAAATAGGAATGATTAAAAACAAATATCTCCATAGATCATCCATAGCCTTTAAGCACCCTATCAATAGCAAATATGTGCCTTATCCATAGCCTCTATGTACCCTGTCCATAGCCTCTATGTACCCATTCATTGCCTCTATGTACCCTATCAATTGCCTCTATGTACCCTGTCCATAGCCTCTATGCACTCTGTCCATAGCCTCTATGTACCCAATCCATTGCCTCTATGTACCCTATCCATAGCCTCTAGCTACCTTATCCATAGCCTAACTCTTCGTTATTTACCCTCTCTATGATTGCGTTGATTAATTATTGATCCACCTGGCAGCAAGGTAAATGAATAGGCATTCAGAAACATCGCTTTAGGACAGCGGTGGTCTGGTCGGTGGTGGCGGAGTGGCGGACAGATGAATATACAGGGTCAGAGGGGAGAGATGTTTTCTTATCCTCCTAATTCAGCAGTAACTGGGATCACTTTGACCTTGTAGCTCTAACGTTGTCCTTATCTGATGCACTGGGGGAGGGAGGAACGAAGAAAACATGTGATCCTGTAGTAAGGGGTGAAAGAGAGTGGCAATACAGAACATAGTTTTGGTAAATAGCAAGCTACTTTGGGTAAATAGCAAGCTACAACACAAGGTTTGGGGAATTCTCTTTAACAATGACATCGTTGAAGAGACATATGAGTCATATTTAGGAGTTTGTTATCGTTAAAGAGACCTCCCAACATGTTGTGTAGTAGTCATGTAATATGCCTTCTACACAACTTGTTGGGAGGTCTCTTTAACGATCAAAAACTCCTAAATATGACTACCTCACAACGTGTTGGGAGGTCTTTTTAACGATGACCCACTAAAACTTCTAAGAGATCCTAAAATCTGAAATATCTAAAACACTCCCCCAAATAAACATTAGCATGACTTTACCTTGACAAACACATTGAAGAAAATGGACAGGAACTGTTCTATTTAATCAATGCAAAATTACTGAATCGACATTGTGTTGCAAACATTTATTGTCGGATATGTAACATTTCTAAAATGTTTTTGTACAGTTTGATCCCTACAATATAATAAAGCATATCAGACTATCAAGGGGAACAGATGATATCCAAACACTTCAGATAATTGTCCACATTATCATCCATTTAGTTGCATTCCAGTTTAGTCAGAGTTTCACCTCTCACTTCTCACATTCCAGAACTCTCTATTTGTTTCTTTTTGAGACATTCCTCAGCCATTGCACTGTCCATAATTTACAATTGGATAACATTTAAAACAGAGAAAGAAAGAGACGGCACAACTTTGATTTGCAAAGAAATGGAGAGTTCTGGATAGCCAAGTCAAGGCCCGGATTTTAATCCTATTGAGATGCTGTGGGATCATTTGAAACAGGCTTTGTATGAACAATATATCTTTGTAAAACATGTTTTAAATTGTTATTCATTTAATTCACCTTTATCTATAGATATTGTTTGAAAGAAGGGCAAATATTGATATGTCCATATTTCTTGGGTTCTTTCATGGGTTGTCCTACTTTATTCACATGATCAGTTTTACATGTATCTTACTAACATTTACATAAAATGTGCATACATGTCACGTCGCCTCCTGGTGGTGGATCGTCCTCCGGGCGCGTGCCTCCCCGGCGCTCGACGACGCCGGCCTTCTAGCGCCATCGTGTATGTTTGTCCCGTTTCCCATGTCCTCTGAAGGCACCCTTCCCTGATTCCCCATAGCTGTCCCCAATCAGCTGGGTATTTAAACCCCTGTGTGTCTTGTCTCCTTGTGCGTTATTGTCGTTGTTGCGTGTTGGATGTACGTATACAGATCAGCCGTGTCTCTGCACACCTGTTTCACTATAGTACGTACAATACCGTGCCTGCGAGCACGTTTACTCTTTACTTTAGCCTTTCACGGCTTTCAGTGTTCAGTAAGGAATAAACTTCGAACACTTCATTCACCCCTGCGCCTTGATCATATTCATTCACTGCACCAGCCGTCACAATACAACCAATACAATAATACGAATTTTTTTTTTTTTTAAATTGTATAACATGTATGATATGTTTCTCCAGTTAGCTTGTAAAAAGTATCGTGTAGTTATTCATTTGGTGGGGGACATATCTATATGACATTGTATCAATACAATGACATCAACATTTATTATTTTAGGTATAGATTAGCATTTTAGGTATATGTTGGCCCGGGAAAGGACACTCAGGCAACAAACTAACAATTTGGGTACTTATATTTAGATAGGAAATAGGAGAGACTCAAAGAGACATAATGTCCACTAATAATTTAATACAATTTAGTGAGTACAAAATACAGAAAAGAAACAGTAAAACAATACGGTAGTGGCACTTTCTGTAAACAATACAAAGAATAACATTAG
>JACXGK010013350.1:0-13038 GCA_016801125.1 Novumbra hubbsi
AGCTACTGCTACAAGCTACTGCTACAAGCTACTGCTACTAGCTACCGCTTACTATTTACTAGCTACTGATAGGTTGAGTTGGTAACTGTTAGCTAACATTATTAAGTTATACATTCTCATTATATCAGCTGACTGTTTGATGTGGCAATTTGACATAAGTTATTTTTGGAATGGCCAACACACAGCCAAGATCTAAATCCTATTGAGATACTGTGGGGTGATTTGACACCGGCTGTGCATGCAAGAAACCACTCAAACATCACAGAAAATATTCTGCATGATGGGAAACCTTTCTCCCAGTTGATGTCAGAGGCTGGTAGTTCGTTATAGGAAACTTATTGCAGTTATTTTAGCCAAAGGCTGCAAAACCAGCTATTAGGCAGGGGGTTTCTTAACGTTTTCCTCAGTAGAAAATGGCATCTTTTCTTATATAAATGATATCATGGTTAAAATGTTTTGGTTCCATTACATCACTTTTATGTAGATATTGTTTAAAAGAAGATTGATTATTGATATATCCATATTTCTTAAAACAAAATATTTCACAGGGTGTACTTATTTTTTGACATTAATGTATATCCATGCCTTTGGGGTTAGAAAGTGATGTGATACTTGCTTGGAATCGGGTGAATTCCGTTCTTACGGAGGCCTGTGTGGGAGGCCTATATTACCAATATATTGTACCGGATGTACACTAAATGCTATGACACTACAATGAAGCCTGTGATATTTTAAAACATCTTTATAGTGGACTCGTGGAGGTGCATTCCAGTGGAATATCAAGCTCTTATCTCTATGTTCCGCCATGCAGCCCGCAATGAGCCTCTGAAGAAGGACAAGCCCAAGTGGAAAAGTGACTACCCCATGACGGAGGGCCAACTCCGCAGTAAGAGGGACGAGTTCTGGGACACAGCCCCGGCTTTTGAGGGCCGCAAAGAGATCTGGGACGCCCTGAAAGCAGCCGCCGTGGCCCTGGAGTGCAATGACCATGAGCTGGCCCAGGCCATAGTGGACGGAGCCAGCATCACACTGCCGCATGGTAATCCACGTTGAGAAGTCATTGTGGTGCTGACATAAAACCCACAATCTGTCATTCATTTGAAACAATGATTATCTTGACCATTTGTTTTGATGTTTTCCCACTTGGTGCCTGTGCCAATGCCGTGTCCTGAGCAGCTGTGAAACGACACACGTTTAACCGACCGAGCGGGTCTTTTCCAGGTTCCCTGACGGAGTGTTATGACGAGCTGGGGAACCGCTACCAGCTGCCCGTCTACTGCCTGGCCCCGCCGGTCAACCTCATCTCCGAGCGCAGCGACGAGGACCCCAGCGACAGCCCCGAGCCCACTGCCGCTCCCAAGAAGGAGTTCCAGCTGAAGGTGCGACTCTCCACGGGCAAGGACCTGCGCCTCAGTGCCAGCATGGCCGACCCCATCGGGCTGCTGAAGAAGCAGCTGCAGGCTCAGGAGGACATCGACACCGCCCACCAGCGCTGGTTCTTCTCGGGCAAGCTGCTCACGGACAAGACCCGTCTACAGGACACCAAGATCCAGAAGGACTTTGTCATCCAAGTCATCGTCAACCCTCAGGCCCCCATTAACTAGGTTTTGCGAGGAGGAGGAGCGATGGAAAGGCCCGACTACATAGGAGGGACTTGGGATAATGGCTTTACCGCTGCTCTTAAAGACATTAGATGCATTTTTTTTATTACGAGAAGGGAGAGACTGAAGTGCTGCTTTTCAGTGTTTTCATTGTCCACTATTAAAGAGTGTGATTCCTGTTAAGTGCGTGTGACTTCTCTGTAAGAGGCGTTGGTCAGTCAGTTGGTAGGTGGGTCCAGCTGTTCCAGGCCACTCGCTCTGAGAAGTGTTATCTGTGTCTGTCCACGCACCAATGTTTGGAGTCACACTGTCCAGTTGGCCCTCCCCCATGGCTGAGTGGTCCCTTGGATAGGCCACTGTGCCACGCAGGGCAAACGGTCTGTCGGTGACTGTCGGCCTGGATTCAAACACTTGTCTGTCTTCAGTACCTGGAATTGTTTTGTTCTTGTGTATTGGAGTATTCAAATGCACAGCCCCAAACCAATTATTTTGGAGTGTTACTATTTAAGTATTTGAATAGTGCGTGGTTACGTTTGAGTCAATGCGTTGTTTTCCAATACTTTCCCGGTGTGCGTACAACTCAATAAATCCAAATTCTTTAAGATGTACGGGAACGTAATGTTTAAAGAAGGATTTGAATCCAGGTCTGACCAAGTGCCAATAGAAATCGTGATCATTTGGATTGGTTGTTAAGCACATCTCTTTCTCTTTCTGGACTATCTTTCTCTTTCGCTCTACAGCCGTTAGACTAACCCTAAGGACCAGGGGGAAGGAAGGAGAGAAAACATCCTTATACTCTGCAATGGATTCCTACCACCACCCTCACACAAATACAAACTGTTTCTCTCATTCTTTTTCTTTCTTTTTGTTTTTTTCAGAAGTTAAACTCGAACCAAGCTTTTTTGCACACTTGATGATACTTGCGTGTTTGTTTGTGTGCCTTTTAAGGAAGAAAATGGAACAGAATTCTGGGGAATTAACACTAGTTTCACTGCTAAAGCCTTCGGTCTCTAGATTCAGGTCTAATCTTTTCATAGAGCTATAAAAATCCTAAATATACTGCTGCCTTCTTCAGTCGTCCGTCTTTTTCAGTTATTGAATTTAGGATTTACTGCTGGTGTTTCCGGCGATATTACCCCCATGCTGTTACTGTAGTGGTTGTAGGCTTCTTCCCTCATTGTATGTACTTTAGAGTTATTATGATTATTAAGGAGATACTTTTTTTCTTCTTCTTCAACGTACCTTTTGCCCTAAGGCTTAACTAGCAGGGTGGCCAGATGGATTTGAATCCTTCTGTATTTGCCTGGTGAAGAGCCTGAGCCAGTCAACCAGCCCAGCGTGAAGTTTGCTTACTAGGGTTTTGTCCATTCAGCACACAGCATAATCCATCACCTTGCTTCCCACACAAAGGCCAGGTGGGGCTGTGTGTGTGTGTGTCTCTGCCTTAGTGAGCCTACGAGAGGGTGCTGCCATGGAGATGGCCAGAGATAGGGGTGGTTTCTATTGACCGCAGACCTAGGATCAGCGCTGTTCCTAATCCAGACCATTCAGACCCTTTTCGTGGTGAGCGGGGGAGGATGGAGGACTGAGACGGCCTTTGCAGGGGTCATCCCTACCAACTGCTACGGCTCACCGACAGCAGAGCGGATAGGCAAGGCTCAGACCGAGAAGCACTCGGGCTGCAAGGAAATTAGGCTCCTTAGCCTTAACGTGGATCACTAGAAACCCCATAATACACCTAGATAGTTGGTAACGCAGGAGGGAAGACCTGTACCTGGAACCATGTGTTGTCTTCGTGGTAATGCTGGACTTTCAGGATTTAGTTTAGTTTTGTTTTTGTCCGCTTATGAGTCATTTGAACTTCATCAATGTAGCTTAAACAGTTGATATGACTGTGCTGGGAATATATTGAACATTTATGCAAACTTGAATATGTTTTTCTTTCATCTTAAAATGTATGTATGTGCAATAAAAAAAAGACCTCGTACCCCCTGATCCTCCCTATATTACGGCTATACAGTAGCATTAGCTATGACTATTGTAAAGGTTTTTAGAGACATAGAACTTTACGTAGAAGCCTGCTCTGTTCATTTCTCTTTGTTTTTGGACAATCACTTTTTCGGTATCGTCCTAAGTTTCTTATTGCGTTTGTTTCAGTTCCTCGTGTTCTCAGTCTGTAAAGCATTCAAATGTCCTTTTGTGGGATGTCTCAGCTATACAAATAATGTACCTTCCGTGAGCTCTGTTGCCCTTCAAACTCTGTAAACCTTTGCAGATCATTTGAGCTAAAAAGAGCTACCTTAGGCAGTAGACCCCATTAAATGTGTCCTGCTGCCTGAAACGCAGTGTTCTGTTAGTCTGTTCCTTTTACCATCCCGCTGCTCCTTGAACACTGCTCACGTTGGCTACAAGTATGGTCGTTTGATGTGATTTGTTGAGATGCATAAGCCTATTGTCGACGTACAATCCCTGCGTGAAACGGCACAAAAATGTAAACCTCGCTGTAGCCGGTATGTGGATCTGCACTACGCTGCCTGGAAGCACACCTGACTCCCTGGGCAATGTGCTCTCTCAGGCTGGCATTTGACCCAGGCCATGGGAGCCGGAGGGGGTTTAGTAGGAACCATCTCTTACGCGGACAATTCATGAAACCCATTGCTCTCTGTTTTGGTAAGAATGTGGGTGAGGCGTCTTATGGCAGTGTTCTCAGTGATATAAGGCCGATACTGGTACTCAAGTGGACTCAATTCCACTGTGGATTATAGCTGGTACAAAGCCATACGGCTGTGGATATATATTTTGTTTATTGTGGATTAATAATGGACTGTGGGCCGCTTTATTTTCCTTTTGAACCTCCCATACAAAGAAGCCATTGCATTATAATGAAGCATTTTCCTTGGGGTGTTGGAGGGCCTGACCTCATGCTCAGTCACTTCAATCAAGAACATGTATATTGTGTTTCTGATTAAGTCCATGAGGATATAGATGTATAAAGATCTGTATAGACATTTTAGAACAATATACGTTATAGTAGAGATTTCTGAAAATGTAATGTTTTCGACTTATTTTACAAGTGTACAACTGTTTAAATGTGTACATTTATAAGCTGATCTCATTTTCAACCTTTGTTTTTATCTGTCAAATAAAACAAATTACTGGATAAGGAAAGCTATCTGCATTAATTTAATCCTGTGTCTGAGTTTGTGTTCTTAGGCTCTACTGTATTAACAAGTATTATGTTTATTTGCTTATATATTTTTGTTCTCTTGTTGCTTTTGTGGTTGATTTACAGTTCAATACTTATTGAATTAAAGATATTCTGCTCTTAGCCCACACAGTACAAGGTCAAGTCATAGGTTTGGGTACCACCTAGTGGATATCTTCAACATGCTTTTATTTACAACTGTGTGACATGCTCTTTTTGTGTCGTTTTAAATTGAGGCCAAGGGATTTGTTCATTCTCATTTTGTTTTTACATCCCAATTCGCTTCAATGTGGGTTCTTTATGTACAGTAATGTTTCATGCAGTGGAATACATTACAGAAGAGTATAATTCAAGACAGTCTAGTCTGCACACATTAATCTCCCAAAAACTACAGTGGCCTGGCAGGACCAAAAAAGGACAGCATCAGAAAGGATATTGACACGTGGGTATGAAAGCATTTTGTACTGTACATCCATCTTTTCTGACTTTTGCAAACTATCCAAAACCAGTTGATCATGTTTACAAATGTAATTTAAATGTGATCTCTTTTAACATTTTGATAGGCATTCATTTATTTTGGAATTATGTCTGTTTGTCCCTGAACCAGATGTCTTTAAAAAGTTGTCAAAAAAGACTAAAGGTGTTGGTAAACTAGCTGGACTGTCTGGCTCTTACAAGATATGTTTGCCCGGATGACTGGAGATAAGTCAGAGTCCTCTCTTGAACCAGGGTAAATGTAGTGAGCCTTGACCATAGACAAAGAAAGGGGCCTCTTGTGAGTCATTAGCTGTACCAGCATGGTCCGTGCCATTGGTGCATCCCGTTCGTTTTAAGTCTGATTGGCTGATCCTTCCTGAGGCCTCTGTTGGAGTCATGTGATCACATTTCTCATCTATTCTTCAGGAGGAATGAACCAATGAACTTGACTGACATTGAAGGTAAGCACTGTTTTAATGCAGCACGGACAGATTTACCTTAGAATGACAGATTATTTTGTAGCCGTTTGCCTTTAACACTCACAGTGCCCGTGCTGGAACACATTTTCTCAGTGGTAGGTCCTCTAACCATCTCTAAATCCCCTAATATGATGAGACTGCTGAGCAGGCAAAGGGATGTTCTGGTTTAATCTGCCTGACTGTGCTTGCAGGAAGGAACTTCCACCCACGTTATTTGACCTTTTCCATGATCTTCCACTACAGTGGTAGTCTGATCCACATCCCTGGGTGCTGAGATCCAAGATGTGCCGCAAAATTGCAGTTAGTTTGAATCACATGCTCACACTACTGCACACCTACAACATTACGCACAAACAGACACATCTCGACTCAAACTGTCACTGGCTTGTCATCGTCGCTAGATGGTGCTACGCTCCATCTTCTTGCGGATTCCACGCAGTTTGAGACTATGGGCATTCGAAACGTTCATCGGAAACAAAGTGGGTGCGGAGTCTGTTACGTGGAGGTTTTGGCATGAACTTATAACAACGTTTAGATTTTCCATGAGCATTTGAACAATTCTGTAACTTGATCGTGGTTGATAGAAAATTAACAGGATCACTGTGAGGAGAACGGCGTGGCTACAGCGGTCGGCAGAGTTCAGAACGTTAGACCTCGGCGCGTAGTATATTCATTTGTTAGTGAAAACATTTCTGAGAGCTGTACTGCGGACGAGACCAGAGGTGGTTAGCCTATGACGTTTGTGGGGTCTGCGCGCCCCCAGATCTGCCTCTTGACTCCCTCCACTCATCTTACATCATGATGTTTCAACAACAACCGCCCCTCAGTTCTTCAGCTGACAGAATCTCACCGATAATTGAGAGATCTTTGAGACTTGCTAGAGTGATACTCGGCCTACTTTATAGTGAACACTAATTTTCCTCACAACACATCAAGTCCTTTGAGGTTTTCTTCTACCTTACTCCCCATTTTCTGACGCCCATGCGCTCTGCTGTGGTGATTGACATACCTTTCAGTACTAGATACACACACACACACATAGTATGTTATAAACAGTTCACTGTGCTTCCCTTTTCTCCCTCTCTCTATCTGAAAGTAAATAAAGTTTGCAGGGCGGCTGAAAATCCCTGGAAAAAGCCCCTATTGATGGAATTTCCCAAGACAAGTTTGTGGTTCTCTGTTTTGCCAGGGCCTGAGTAGTGTTAGCCCATACTGTTCTGTGTGCCTTTGCAAACCCAGCATGACCCTATTAGCTCTGCACTAAATGGGCTCAACGCAGTTTCTGATGCGTTGTTGAGGTGCTCAGCTGAGCAATCTGGAGTCTGCTTGGGCATCACTACAAATTATTATGACTGCAATTTCCTCTTATCGTCCTGGTACACACATAGCTAGTTTACAAGAAATAACTCCTTCTGACTGTTACAAGGGAGACTGAACCAAAAGAGAATGAACCCAGTGACTCAGAACCCAGTGAAACTGAGCCAAGTGAAACTGATCCCACTTGATCAGAACCCAATTAATCTATACCCAGTGGGACAGAACCCACTGAGGTTAAACCCAGTGATATTAAACTAATTGGGACTAAACCCAGTGATATTCAACTAATTGGGACTAAACCCAGTGATATTCAACTTATTAGGATTCCTAGAAGTCATGTTGAACAAGTTTCAAATTGGAGATGGATTATTATGGACAGCTTTGGTTCAATTCATCAGCCCACGACCAGTCTAAGTTTCAGTCCTTGTGTAGTTGCCATCTGTGCCTTGGGCAAGTCTATGTCAAATGCCATCAGTAAGCATCTTCAATGGGGCATACGATTTTTACGGTCAGGACTGTTAGTGGTGGAGGGCGTTGGGGCACGTGGGAACCAATGCTCAAAAGAAACCGTATCCTGTGCAAACCTGGCAACCTTGTCCAGAATAACAGAAAGCTCTGACCAGAAGAGAAGAAGAAATCCTTTCAGGGCAGCAGTGCTTGCAGAACCCAGTCACTGCGTGGGCGTGAGTCCATGAGTGTGTGTGGGCTTGAATGGTTTGAGGACTAATGCAAATCTGCTGCCGTCTCCTCGTGGCCCTGAAGCGCTCACCTGACTCTCACGTAATTCTGCCCTAATGCTGTTCACCTAAACACAACATTCATGAACCGGCTCAACCCGTAGCCTGGGCTGACGTGATGTCATGTGTCTCAGTGTCACAAGGGGCCAACTGCTAGGGTCAGATACATCTCTAGGAGCCCCACAAAACGATACAACACGGGTCTGAAACAGGGTTGACCTCTAACCTCTAACCCTAACCTTTCTACACAGATCTGGATTAATTGAACAGTGTTTAATCTGCCCTTACGATGTAAGTAAGTGAAACAAAATCATGCTTTGAAAATTGTGATTGATCAGTCCCTAGCCAGTAACAAAAGCTAACACTGACACCACATCCTGGCCCTTCAGTGGGACCAAACAACTGGGAACGGAGCCAGAAGCGGGTGTCCACCTCACCACTTGTAACTGCAGTAAGCTGGGCTAGTAACATCTGTGAAGCAGACATATTTTCATCCTCAGGCCACACTACATAACAAAAAGCATCTCACTCTCTAGCCCTGCAACGCGGACCAATGAAGCAGTACATTACTCCAGTTCCGGACACCAATGCAGCAGACCCCAAACACTCTAGCTATTGACAGCCAGAGGCTTAATTTCATAAGCAACTACAAGCATATCTTTTGTTATGGTTTTTTTCTGTCAGGAAAACAGTGTATTCCTCTGTAAACCCCAGTCAGCTCCGAGGCTTAAAATGGCAGCTTGTTTCCAATGTAGGGCACTCCTTTTAACCAAAGGCTAGTCAAATGTTTCACAGTATGTCAGGAAAAGGGTGATATTTGGGGTGCATCTGGGTTTTTCTCCCGTGCTGTGTTTGGAGATTTGCTGCTGTTTCCAGGATACCGGGGGACTGTTGGGTAAGACGGGCCTGTGGAGGATTGCATTCTTGAGGTAAAGACAACATAATTACAACTGGCCTAAATATTTCCCCTCAGACTGCATCATGCGGATAGTGGAAACTGTATTGTATCATCAATGGACCTCATTATTTTCATACTGCAATGAGGTATTTCATTTAATTGACGTTTGGTTTTAGAGAATCATTTTGTAACCTTTTTTCTAAATGTTAGTTTATTCATTCTTTTGTACAGGCACAGGGGTAGCAGCACTCTTTGCTTGCAGTGGGCAGTAGGTTATCCACATTTGTGCACAGGATGTTATTCACTGTGTGTTAGTGTGTTTGCACCAGCTTGCATGTGTTTTAGTGCGTCTTGAAAGTGTGTTTATTCAGCACTGCATTCTTTCTGCAGGTTGTTTTATTTCTGGGGTTGTTTTTCTCTGAGAATAAAAAAAAATCCCAGCCTCACTGAGCATAACCCCACAGCCCGGTGGCCATTTGACAAAACGTTAGACGACAGTTTGAGTCAACACCCTCAGAGTTTCAAGGGCTTCAAGGAAGGATGCTGCTCTTACTTCCAATTAGTCTCCCCTCGCCGGGTGTCCATCTCTGTTTTCTGTCACAAAACAGGGGAGAAGGAGGGGGCAACAGAAGATGTGTGTCTGTGTGTTTTCCCCACAGTTCCACCAGCAGGAGTCAGCGCTCTATCTTTCTCAACGTCTGTGACACAAGGGGAACAAACCCCTCTGCCACACAAGTCGCCCTTGGGGCCTGTGTGAGCAGTGTGTTCTGGTTTTGGCAGAGTGGAGGAGGAAGTGAGAGGTGGGGAGGGTATAGAAGAGGGAGCTGGGGGCAGGGGAGGGGACTGGGGGCAGAGGAGGGTCTGGGCGTAGGGGGGGGGCTGTGGGCAGAGGAGGGGCAGGCAAAGGGGAGGTTGTTTGGGGCAGAGAATGGTGCCACGTTTGCATCACAGTACTGTAAGTCTATTCTCAGCTGAGCTGGCATTTTTGCTGCTCAACTTTCAAGCTAAGAAATCCAGCTTGTTTCTAGTTGCTTTGTGTCAAATCTCATTGACCAGAAATACTCTTATTATAAAGTTAAGTGGAGCGGAGTGAGCGAGAGACGTGAATTTTTTTTTAACTGAGATAATCTAACATTAGAGACATTCTAACATTCGCTAACATATGGCCTCGGACCTCTTTCCCTGGAATGAAAGTATGACTGCCCTGGTATCCATGCTTTTCTATAGAACTAAATAAATAATGATCCTGAGTCTGCCTCTACTGAAGAGCCAGAGTTCCCTTCATGCCCCCCCCACCAGCCCCCGTTGGCAGCCTATAAATACCAGGCATTAAACAAATGGAAGCCATTCATGTACCTTACTGATCACCAGAGTTCTAACGGTAATGACCTTATTTCCTGCTAGTCCATTGTCGGTTCTTGGATTTTGCTGGGATGCTGTGCATCTTGATATCACCTGCGTGCACACACACACACACACACAGACGGTAAATCGATGCAAAGCTTGTTTAGCAGCCTGTTGTTTCTACAACAGAGAAGGGGGGTGGGGGGGCGTGTGTTTCATTTGGCCGATCAAGTTGTGCCGTTTTGATTAAACAAACAATAAGAAGGATTTTCTGATTGTAGGCGCCGGTAATGAAACTTTATCTGCATTACAAAGACAGACACAAACAAAAACCATTGCAATTCCAAGTCTATTGAACTGTTTTTTTGTTCAATTTCTTGAGAATTAAATCAGATAAAGTGGGAAAAATATTCATACAGTCGATGTCAGAGCCTGGTAGTCAGTTATAGAAAACGTCTTATCAAGGTTATTTCAACCAAAGGGGACCAAACCAGCTAAATTCCTAACTTTTTACTCAGTAGGAAATGGCATCTATGTAAATCTTTTGTTAAATATATTAGTTCATGGTTAAAATGTATATGTTTTTGGTTCAATTACATCACCTATATCTGTAGATATTTATTCAAAGAAGATCAAATATAGTTCTTAAAAATGTAATATTTCCTATTTACTCCATATGATAACATGGCATTGTATTGAAATGACCTGTCATAGTGATGAAATTGTGGGAAATTACACTGGGGGTTGGAGTTTGCAACCTCCTCCAAACCCAAACCACTCCTGTGGTTGCAGTACAGTTGGACCAGTAAATTCCCTGGCTTTTCGTTAATGCAGGCTGAGAAACCACACACATGAACAGTCAGTGGTGTTTGTTTCAGTCCAAAACCCAGGCTGAGATACAGGAATGTGCTGATGGTTCTTCCCTGCATTGGGAGTCACATTACAGCCCCGACTGAAAACTCAACCTCCATGACCCAATCCTAACTCTGTCTTCTCCTTCCCTCTTTCCCTCGGCTAGTATTGACATTTTCCCTGTATTTGGATGCCTCTCCAGACCTCCAAATACAGGGACGCTACAGAGTGCGAACAGACAACCGTGAGTGGTCTTCGGGGCTTTGCATTTTCCATGTTTGCCATTATGAAGATGAATATAGCGGTACAGAAAAGTTGTTGTTTTCAACAAATCTGAAGTTGAATAATTTTTGAAAAAACAATGATCCAAAATGATGTAGCCTCACTGAAAAATGAATGAGACTGTAAACATGTCATGTTGACCTGAATGTGTTACATCTACCAGATTCAGATCACATTGACCTGAGCCATGGAAATGGAACTACTTTATTTTGCCAGAAGACACTTCAGATGTGGCTAGTCATATAAAGATACAAATATGCTAGACATGTAAACAGCAGCATGAACATGACAGATAAAAATGCTTACAAAACATCCATGTATACAATATTGAAAAAATATATTTCCTGACATGGCTCAAAAAGAAAGAAATGGATAGTTCTGGAATGGACATGTCAAAGCCTGGATCTTAATCCTATTGAGATACTGTGGGGTGAGTTGAAACGGGCTGTTCATGCAAGAAACCTCTCAAACATCACACAGCTGACAAAATTCTGCATGGAGGAGTGGGAAAAACCTTCCCAAGTCGATGTCAGAGACTGGTAGATAGTTATAGGAAACGCTTACTAAGGTTATTTCATAGACAGAATACACACACAAAACACACAAAGTTGACATACAGTTATACAAAATGGGGGCAGTGAGCATGTCATGATGGCATTTTAGCAGTGAGTATATGATGTGAACACATTTACAGTTGAAAAAGACGGATTTACTGTTCCAGTGTATGTGCTATCTACACACAATACCGTATGTGCAGGAAGATGAGCTGAGTTTTGAGGACAGTATTGGTGCCGCTGTTTAGTTTAGATGGCTTGATGTAGTGAGCATCTCCCTGTTAGTCTCTGTGGGACAGATGTCTGGTTTCCGAGGGCAACAGCACAGGGACAGAAAGTGTTTAGGTGGCTGGATTTGTTTGGTCAAGATTAATTTGTACCAACTGTTTGGAACAGTGGGTGACCAGGGTGAGAGGGGTCAGGGAGCATCCTTTCTGCATCCTTCCTGCATCCTTCCTGCATGCTTCCCGCATGCTTACTGCATCCTTTCTGCATGATTCCTGCATCCTTCCTGCATGATTCCTGCATCCTTCCTGCATCCTTCCTGCATGATTCCTGCATGCTTACTGCATCCTTCCTACATGCTTTCTGCATGCTTCCTGCATGCTTTCTGCATGCTTCCTGCATGCTTACTGTATCCTTCCGGTATGATTCCTGCATGCTTACTGCATCCTTTCTGCATGATTCCTGCATGCTTACTGCATCCTTCCTGTATGATTCCTGCATCCTTCCTGCATGCTTACTGCATCCTTCCTGCATGCTTACTGCATCCTTCCTGTATGATTCCTGCATCCTTCCTGCATGCTTACTGCATCCTTCCTGCATGCTTACTGCATCCTTCCTGCATGATTCCTGCATCCTTCCTGCCCTGGAGACATGGAGGTCAGGGGTCAGCCGTACAATGTGTAGCACATCAAGTCCGATGTAGTAGTCCAAGCCAACTGTCTGAGTCCCTCCTCAACATCCACCTCGACATGCCTGTCTCACTCGACCAGAGTGGTTTTAAACTGGAAGAGCTCTACAGATGCACTGTTTAAGGTACAGTAGTTGGTTTCAAGTTGAGGAGGGATTTAAGCATGCATCCTTGCAGAGCTCAAGTGCCAAGGGATTAAGTCAGAAAGGTGCACACCCATCAAGTGCCAAGGGATTAAGTCAGAAAGGTGCACACCCATCAAGTGCCAAGGGATTAAGTCAGAAAGGTGCACACCCATCAAGTGCCAAGGGATTAAGTCAGAAAGGTGCACACCCATCAAGTGCCAAGGGATTAAGTCAGAAAGGTGCACACCCATCAA
>JACXGK010013351.1:0-13064 GCA_016801125.1 Novumbra hubbsi
CTGTATCTTATGTGTTAAACAATGTCCTAGTAATACTGTATGTTGTGTGTTCAACAATGTCCCAGTAATACTGTATGTTGTGTGTTCAACAATGTCCCAGTAATACTGTATGTTGTGTGTTAAACAATGTCCCAGTAATACTGTATGTTGTGTGTTAAACAATGTCCCAGTAATACTGTATCTTATGTGTTCAACAATGCCCCAGTAATACTGTATCTTATGTGTTAAACAATGCCCCAGTATTACTGTATCTTATGTGTTAAACAATGCCCCAGTAATACTGTATCTTATGTGTTCAACAACGGCATCATTGTTGTTATTGGGACATCATTTAACTTCCACAAGGTTTAACTTCCACAAGGTTAGATAGCTACCAATAAATAGTCAGCTGACACGGCTAACGGAGGGGAAATACTGCTGGTGTGGCAATACCAGAGTTAAAAACGGCTTCTTACTCAACTCACATTCTACTAAGTGATGAACCACCCCAAACCACCTCCAGTAAGATAAATGACTCCTGATCTTTTGGGCTGGAGGTCCCTGACAACCTGGGGGGGTTGGGGTAGCATGGTCAGCCTGGGGGGTTGGGGTGGCATGGTCAGCCTGGGGGGTTGGGGTAGCATGGTCAGCCTGGGGGGTTGGGGTGGCATGGTCAGCCTGGGGGGTTGGGGTAGCATGGTCAGCCTGGGAGGCGGGCTGGGTTGGGCCAGGGGAGGGGCACAGAATGCCTGCCGTTGTAACATTGCTGTTATGCAATCGGGCCGTGTGGTTTTCTAAGTGACACAACTGTCCAGAGAAAGAGCTGCCACCGTTTACAGTAAGGTTGTGAGGTCATGTCTGGTTGCAGTGACCTGGGGTTTACAGTAAGGTTGTGAAGTCGTGTCTGGTTGCAGTGACCTGGGGTTTACAGTAAGGTTGTGAGGTCGTGTCTGGTAGCAGTGACCTGGGGTTTACAGTAAGGTTGTGAGGTCGTGTCTGGTTGCAGTGACCTGGGGTTTACAGTAAGGTTGTGAGGTCGTGCCTGGTAGCAGTGACCTGGGGTTTACAGTAAGGTTGTGAGGTCGTGCCTCGTAGCAGTGACCTGGGGTTTACAGTAAGGTTGTGAGGTCGTGTCTGGTAGCAGTGACCTGGGGTTTACAGTAAGGCTGGGAGGTCATGTCTGGTAGCAGTGACCTGGGGTCTGGTAGCAGTGTCCTGGGGTAGCTGTCTGAATCAGAATAGCGTGTGCACATGTGCATAAACACATTTAATAATATAATTGTTATTTCAGATTTCTACAGGGTGTGCGAGTAACTTCCTGGAGTTTGGGCCACGGTTTAGGGGATAGGGGCTGCTATTAGACAAATAGTACAATGTGTCATTATTGAAATCTAGTTGTATTCTCTTATTATTCCTTGTTACTACCAATAGGTTTTTTGTACACACCAATTGCATTGTAGAGCGGCTCGCCTGTCTCTTTGTCCCAGACAACGGTTGTCTCCCTCTGATTGGTCACTCCGACGGCTGGATAAACAAGAAACAAAACTGGTAACAAAATCAAAAACAAATCCCGGCCCCCTTCTCCCAGCAGCCAATGAGAACCCCTGTAGAAATTGTCACCACTACACCTTTAATGTTGGAGACGTCGATGTCAAGTTGGCCAAGCTTCTCACACGTCCTCTCCATACAATCATAGACAGACTGTAGAATCTCCTTGGGATCCTGTTCCACCCAGCTGAGAGACACAAGGGGATAGTGTTCCTGTTCATTTTAATTTGTTTACACAAGATGCAATGCTTTTCCCCTGATTCAAGCAGACAAAGTAGCATTTGAGCTACTGTGCAAAAAATGGGAACTATTTTATTTTCCTTTTTTGTGATATTTGAGTTTTGTTTTATGTATGAACCCATATAAACAGTTCAGCTGGTAGATTTGACCATGGCACTTACCGGATAGTGGGTTTGATTCCAGGGACCAGCCTTGTGTAAAAGTACAATTATGTAAAATAGGCACAAGATACCCGCACATGGCTTGCTAATCAAAAGTAATCTCACTGATTGATTCTCAGTGAAATTGTCATATTGTCATTTGCCATTTATAAACCGTGACTTATAAAAAGCCCAGTAACAGACATACAGGATATTTCTGGCCGTTTAAGCATCATGTTACAGGGAAATGGACTGAACGCTGCCGATCTTGTTCATGAGCAATTCTCTAAATGGAGATTCTCCTGTGGTCCCGTGGGGGGGTTCAGTGTTCCTGGCTGATGTGTTCAGCCCATGCTCTCCTTAATCATTCTACGTTGTGTTGACGCCGCTTCCTGATGATGGGGAGATGGACTTTCTGTTAGTACACTACTTGTTTACTTTGCCTGTCTGGCTGTCCGACTGTTTTCGAAAAATGAATCAAAGCAACTAAAAAAAACTACAAAATTAGTCTTTATCAACTAATTAAAACCACCTGAATATCCTCTTAGAGAAGAGTAGGCTAAAAAAGTTTCTGTTTTGAAGTCCCTTTATTTGTCTAACATTCGGGATCTCTACTCCATAGTTAATTGATGACATATTATTGGTACAGTGTCTGAGCTGTGTTGTCTCTGCTGGCAGCAGGACCCAGTGTGTTTGTCCCATCCTTGGGATGCTCGCTGACTGTCAGGTTAAAGCGTTGAACATTGCACTCCGGCTGCTCATGCTTCCAGCGAAGGGGAACCAAAACATTTAAAGCTTCGATACAAGCGTGACCTCAGCTCAGCCCCTGGCTGTGTCATTTGACCAGGGGGACGATTTGAGCAATGTTGACCCTCAAAATGTCCCCTCTTCAGGGGCCCCCAGCTAGCCCAGCGGGAGAGTCACTGCCTTGCTGTTTTCCACGTCATTGTGAGACCGGGGTTTGGACACAGTGATATTGTGAGACTGGGGTTTGGACCCAGTGACATTGTGAGACCGGGGTTTGGACACAGTGATATTGTGAGACCGGGGTTTGGACCCAGTGACATTGTGAGACCGGGGTTTGGACCCAGTGATATTGTGAGACTGGGGTTTGGACCCAGTGACATTGTGACACCGGGGTTTGGACCCTGTGACATTGTGAGACCGTGGTTTGGACCCAGTGACATGGTGTGTTTATAGGGATGACAGGTGTGTTTATAGGGATGACAGGTGTGTTTATAGGGATGACAGGTGTGTACTCACCCCTCTTTTGGGAAACTCTGCCTAATCTCAACCTGGTGATGACTGAGCAGCTCTGCCGTTTTAGCATTAAACACCTGAGAAGGATGAGATGCAGGGCGAGAGAGAGAGATAGAGAGAGAAAGGGAGAGAAAGCGAGAGAGAGGGAGAAAGAGAGAGAGAGAGGGAGAGGATGTAGCACTGGTGCCATAACGTCATACATTACAATATGATATAGAAGTATAGCATTCAGGTCAGAGTATCAGACTAACATTTCCATTTGATTTAAACCACATCAGACCTGCAAGACTAATGCCGGACTTGGATGGCTCAGCCTGACCCAGAGGGTAACCCAGTGCCAGACAATCAGACCGGCGCACTGAACCCCCCCCACGGGACCACAGGAGAATCTCCATTTAGAGAACTGCTCATGAACAAGACTGGCAGCGTTCAGTCCTTTTTCCCGTAAGATGTTGCATGTCTGTGATCTTTAGAACTACCACTACATCCAGGTTGGCAACGATTGCTGTTCTCAAAATGTTCATAACATCATAGAATTTCCCCTCTCCCCATATATTATTATAGGTTCATTTTAGTTCATTTTAATTATTATTCTAAAACTATTATGTAGGCTTTCCTGACGTATCAAAACGCGTTTCAGCGCTCAGTTGCTTAATTCATTGAACAGGTACAAGGAGGACTCATTTTTATTGCCAGACCTATGCAATATAACAGGATAACAGATAGGGAAGGAACTGACAAAATCTGACAATATTACTAAAATATATATGTAGATTTATTTTGCCGATCAGAGCTGATACGACAAAAAGGTGAATGAAACAAATAACAATGTTGTGAAATCCCATTAAGTTTCATTGCAAAAAGAATTCTAAACTGGGTTTACAACATACCAAAATTCTGAAGCAAAATACTTCCTGTAAATCATCTGTGCCAAAAACGTCCTGTGGATTTGTCAAACACTCAGCTTCACCCCTGGGCTACATATCCTAATAGATAGAAACATACTTTATCGGCAATGTATTTTTTTCTAACATCGTTGTAAAACGCACTTATTCAGATTGGAAACAGGATTTTGGAATCTCAATTTTGGGCAAAAAGATAATTGGAATGCAAATAATTGCTATATGGTTGACATAATCGCAATCAGGCAATCGCGTATTTATTGCGAAAGCTCTACCCATCACATTATTAATGACCAGGGATAATGCTGTCAGGAAAGTGTCCATTATCCAAGATCCACCAGACTCCTAAAAGAAGACAAGCCGAACAAAATTGATAGTGGGGATGTCTCATACAACTACACGTATCTAATATAATAGGATCTACAGCTTGCAAACCAAAGGTCATGTCATTTGTACCTAAGCTTAGCAATAATTTACTAACCTGTCACCAATCATTGAATGGCATTTCATACGTTTCAGCTGTTAAAGTGCGAGGGGCAGTTGGACTTGAAGACTTAGAACCTCTCACACAAAAGCAATACTTTAGGTGCCTAGTAAATGTGTGGCCATCCATATTCTGTCACATATTGTCACGCTTTACACTAATTCAGCCAGCAGTTGATATCCAGAACGTTGGTCCCTTGTGTCTCGTAACATGGTGACTGCTGTGTAGACTAGTCACATCTGGACGGGCCTCGAACCAGTACCTTCTACGTGTAAACGTTTTGCAAAGACCACACCTCGCGGGGACTCGAACCAGCAATCCTCTGACCACAATTAGCACCGTCACCTATTAAGCAGTGTTAACATCGCCCAACAAAAGTCTGCGGCCATTGCGTAGTAAGGGAAACTACTACCTCAAAGTCTCAAAGCAAACTTGGTCAAGGACTGAGAGTGCCGGATTTCTCTCAATGCTTACACCAATATAACATCAGTATAGCAGACTATTAGTAAAGTTTCCTTAATGGAAATTGAAAGATGAAATACATAGTTCGCTTCAAAACTGAAATGAATGGCTTCCAGGTAGTGAGTTTGGCAGATCGATCTGTCTTAATGTACTTTCATTCAGGGGGAAAACAATAGGTGTTTTATATATGGCCAAACAATCTTAATTATATAAATTAAATTAGAAAATGTAAAAAGTGCGGACAGATTCAGGATTGAAAATTGAAGCCTTTCATAATTGTTTCTTAGTTTTGTCAACTCACCAGAAACCTCGTCGAGCTTGTGCCTTGGTCGATAGCTGCGACCAGCGGCCCCGTGGTCATAATTTCAGGCGTGGTAGTCATCCTCTGACTGCGAAGTTCAGTTTCTCCGAACGCGGTGAACCTTCGGTCGGATTTATAAAACCCGCTGTTGGCTCTAGGGTTTGGAGTGAAAGCCACGTTCAAGGAATTTTTTAACTGAGAAAAAAACGAGTTGAATTGTATATTTAGATCGGAGATTGGTTACTATGATGTATTCAGAATTTGCGACGGAATTTCGTGTTGGATGACAGTTACAAAAACTTTGTAGGAATTGTTTGTCCCTGAATTTTGATTTGCAATATGTTTTTATTTCCGAGGTCCAGTTCAGATGCGTCATGAACGTAACGCCAAATTCAGTGACGTCGAGAAACACCGGTCGGAGATTGTACAAACGGTTAGGAAGTGCTGGTTCGAGCTACATTGTTAGATCTGTTGCAAGTCCGGATAAAAGACCGTTCTATAACATGGGAATGTAAAGTCCAGTGACATTCTGTCCCTTTTACAGCGCTGATTTCCACTAAGAAAACGTCTCTGACCAATATCCAGAACTTCCATTACTGCTTATCTGGAGTCCGCAAACTCATTCAGACAGACTCACTCACACACACAGGCTAAAACTTTGTCAACCACTTTGTAATAACCGAGCAGAAGCTTAAAACTACGCACAGCTTGAATTGGTTCGAATCCGGTGCCTCATTTGTACGCTCTTTAGAGCACGCAATGCGTTGATTGAAGCCAGAACATTCTAGCAGTCAACATTATATTTTATGTATGTCCTTGTAAACATGATTTTCTGTTTATTTGGTCTTGAGCATAATTGTAATATAACAATGTTATATCTTAAAATTATTAACATAGAATATCTGAATGATATTATGTTACATATCTGTCACTGTATGCTTTTATTAATAATTGGGGAAAGTAATTATTTTAAAATAGACCTCAACTCTTCACTTTGTTTTAAGTCCACGTGAATTGCCTGCATTTGGCACTTTAAAGGGATTTTATAGTCACGTTTTGGTGCCCAAGAAAAACATTTGAATGTGTTCTTACAACTATATAGAACACATTTTGCTCGTGATTTCAACATGCTAACGACACGCGTGTGTTAAAGACTCTTCTAGAATAGGCAATGGACGGAGGTAAGGATCACTTTAAAAGCGGCGGAGATATTTCAATTTTAAAGGGAGTTTGATTCCAAATGAGTCACTTGGCCTTTTTCGTGTTGAACAAGGCAAACACGTTTCACGTCAACTCAGTCTTTTCTTAGCGTATAACAACAGTGAAGCGTTTTACGCTTGGGTTATCATTGAAGTAGGAGTACTAGGCAACCTGGACTGTTCTTGGTTAGTAGCGGGATATTCAGTTAATTGAATTACCCAAAGTAGAAATTTAATTTAATTAATCTGTTAACTGACCAGTAAAATAAAATACATGCCCATGTAGCAATGATCCGCGATCATTTCATCTTGCGATCAGTTGGCGTGGCGGTTACACGTTGGCTAATATGGACTGCCAATGTTATAATTTAATAAGGTGTTTAAGCATTTGCATTGTGCTCCTTTACCAACCAACCAGTTTATCGTTGGCACATGACTGCCAGAATCCGAAATCAGTGACAATCCCAAAAATGTCACAACAATACATTGAAATATATGTCATCTTCATTCAGCCTAATATATGGTGCCTTTCTTGTTCTTCAAAATGAGGCCATCTTCTTATCTATTAAGGAAACCAATGATTAAATAATTGAACAAAATAATTACGTAAGAAACTAAATACGTTAAAGTAAAAAAGTTTGTTAAAACTTAATTACAGGACATCCGTAAGTTATCGGTTAATTACCGATGTCAGACAGGCCTCCAATAGGACTACTGCATTTTGGACTTAATCAAAACTAGCATGCCAAAAGCACCATGAAATAAATTGTTTTTTATTTTGGTTTCTGGGTAGTTAGTGTTATTTCCTAATTGCTTTCCTAAAAAGTATAGAAAATGGCAATTATTCCCCACAAACTTCGCATTTGTGACCAGTAATATATTGAAATTTACGTGGTAGACATTAAGACAGCGTATACATGTTAGAATGTCTAGTACTGTAACATGGTAAACATTATTGGAGGTGTATTACTGTTATAGCGTAGACATGTTAGAAGGTTTATTACTGTAATTTAGTTGACATTAAGAGAGCCCATTTATAGCCACTTGTTTTAGGCCTGGAGCAGCTTGCAAACAACCATGTAATCCTGTCAGTTAAATAAGGTCCTATGAAACCAGTCTATATTGCCCCAAACAGCGCAAGCTCTCTCTGTGTGTGTATGTGTTATTGTGTGTGTGTGTGTTTGCCTACATGCAATTTGGAGTGTGTACACTGGCCAACATTACGAACAATACACCCTCTCATTGGGCCACTGAGAAGAGTCATAGTGATATGTGATGGTATGTAGTGATAGTATACGGTTAGTATACCGTGGCTATGTGTTCCAACCAGAAACTCTGTGCTGTGAAAAAGAACAGCCCTTCCCACAGCCCATAGTGTTTATATGAAGCAGTGGTTCTCAGACCTCTCCTGTGTAAGCCCAGACGTCTCACAGTGTTAATGTAGCCTTGATATAGAGCACCTGAATTCCTGAAGTCCTAGCGCTTGATAATTAGCAGACAAATTAATTCAGATGTGCTAGTTTTATTTTGCGTATAACAAACAAAAGAGGGGGATTGGTTTTCAGGAGATCCGCCAGTACAACCCATTGTATACTTTTAGATATAGCACCACCTCACAAAACCACATAGGGGCGACAATGAGCGTGGATGACGCGGTGAAACAGAAGTCAGGTAGGGTAGCAGCCAAGCTGTTGCTGCATGAGCGTTTAGCAGAATGTTGCACTGCAAGGGGGAGTATTAGCGTAGCAGTCTGACCGTCTTCTATCCACTTCTGTTTCTTCTCTCCGCTTCTGTTCCGTTGTTTTCTTTTGCAAAGAAGAAGATCGTGTCTTACTTCAACACACGTAAGGGGAAAGGTTAGAAATAATGCAAACCAAATATGTCGTTATCGTCTGAAATGGAGAAGAATTCAACTGAAGATGACTGCGGGGATTCAGGGGCAGAGACCGGAGGGTGAGTTGGAGTGTTGGGCTTGGGAACATTCAAAAAGGTATTGAAAAGCACTTAGTCTACCGGTAACTATTATTTTAAGATTAGCCAACAGTATCATCGTGTTATTCTGTCTAGTACGTCCGACTATAATTGAGACCCGTAGATGGGAGTCAGACATGTCTGTGATCCGATCATCAAGTTCATTGGTTTAATTTGACAGGTTTCTGTGAGATGAGGTCAGGTTGCATAATGTTTTGATTGTACGGAGGCCCACGAAACTTAGTTTGGAAAAGTTCCCTTGCTCGTTTCTCACCCATCCATCTGGTGTTTGGCGCTAAGCACCAGGACATCTGCCACCGGAGATTTAAAACCCTAATGCTTTTGTGGAAAGTAGCTGGCAGTGTGTCACTAATGACTGTCTTTACTAACAGCACCTTTAGATAGAAGTCTTTGGACACATATCCGATAGCTTCAATCACTGTCATAATGTGGTCAGTGCTATGTTAAATCAAAGCATGAAATTGTGAGTCTTTGTATTATGTTTCATTGATTGTTCATTGATCCATTGAAATGTGCTACATTGTGTTTTCTGCTATTAGGCAAAGATGCCTCCCGCCACGCTTTGGGGTATGTGGCCCGTGACTTTGGCGTGTAGGCTAGCATGACAGTCAGTGTGATTGTGTGTGTTTGTGTGTATTTGTGTATGGGGAGACTTCTGGTAAACTGCAAGGAGCACAAATTGTGTGTGTTTTCATTATCTGTATCTGACGTTCACTACAACCCCGGCAGCTCCCATTAATGTGACCGGTGGAACTGGTAGCTTGTCGACACTGATGTTACCTGGGCCAGCAAATTGCCCAGTGTCTAGTGTTGGGCAAGTAAACCAAAGGTTGCTGCTTTAATCCCTGAACCAGCAGTTTAAGATCAGTCTGTCTGTGTTCCCTTGAGCAAGTAACCATGATTGTTCCCTTTAGTCACTCTGGATAAGAGTGTTAGCTCAATTATGGTTATATTTCTAATGTTTCAAATGTTTGATCTTCAGTTTATTAGCACATTTCACCTTGCAGTTGAATTGAACCTCCACCTGTGAATATGCTAGATTTGAAGGAGCTGTGTGTATTAGTTTGCAAAGTTTGTGCTTGTTGTCACACTAGCTGATTGCTCAGTACTTGTGACTGGGGACTTAGGTTCAGTTCAATTGGCAGTATTGTTCCTAATTTACCCAGGTATCACTAGGGGCAGCTGACAGCGGCCACCTTGTAAGCGTCTGTGCGTAAACAAAGATGTTCTGCCGAGTTGTTCTGTGGGAGTTAGTTGAGGAAGGATAGAGAGAAAGGCCTCACTCTCCCACTGGAGAATCATTGCTGTTAAGGTCTAGTTTTGTTAGCCTTTCTCTACCTTTCTGCTGTTGCGTTGATTAGTAAGTGTTAGTCTTCCTCACCTTTTTGGCGTCTTAGCGGACAGCTTTCCAACCCTCACAGATGGGCACCTCCCGCTCCACCAAGGCAAAACTCTTCTCTGCTTTGGCTCCTAAATGGTTGAACAAACTTCCCCTGGAAGTAAGGACAGCGGAGTCCCTGAAAATCTTCAATCCATTTCATTTATTGGAATAAAATTAGATCTCCTGAGAGCTGATCTAAGGTCAGTTTCACTTGGTACCTCCTGCGGTAAAGGTTGGGAACCGGACAGGAGACTGGTGGATCGGTGTTCCACTTAGTTATGTCCACATGAGACCAGCCAACATCAATAGCACCCTTTATAGTGCACTACTTAAGGCCAGGCCCATATGACCCTTTGCTAAGAAGTGCACTTTTAGGAAAGCTTGGTTCACCTGAGCGTCCCTCCTGGGCATGTGCGGATAATGTTAAAAATCATGTGCCAATATGAAAAAAACACGCAGATGGGTTATGCAGTCTCTTTTACATTATCTGCTCTGAAATGAAAACACACAAAAAAGCCTCGACATGAAACAACATGTTGTAAAACGGAAGAACTAAGATATGGATATTTCCCCTTGTAATTAAGTCCATCCGATCAAATAGCTACTGTGCAGAACTAAGCTGCGTTGGCGTTTCAGTGACTCTCAATACCACCATTCTAATTCACAATTGCAGTCGCGTCCACAACATCGATAACCTGGATAAAGATAAATAGATGGCGACAAATCGGTTGGGTATGTGTGGGGATAGCGAAGATATAGTCATTGAAAAAAAACAGACGTCTCTGTACCCGGAGGACAACAGAGATGCATCCACACCTAAGGGCCAAGCTGAGAGGTTGACGAGGGCTCAGCGCGACGCATTAGTCTGGAACAACTGCGCCATTGCCTGCCTTTCAGGGAGTTCTTTTCGGTTGGAGCTCATGGAACAAGTCGCGCTTCGAAGCCAGACATCGCTAATAGCGCTTCCTCGGTTGAGCTGCGCATTAACGACGCGTTAACACCAATAAACCGGCGGTCTACTGGCATGTGGAATGTGTTCATCGCAAATCGAAAATGTGCTAAATATACCCATTATTGAAGTTGTTTTGAATAGAGCATTGTGCAAGGTGAAAAACAACAATTTAAAAAGCTGGATTTAATGCCCAAAATGTTTCACCCAACGTAGTAATTGACAGTCGAATCTATTGTCAAAGTAGTCGTTTGGAAAAGTAGTCACACTTTTTGTCACACTAAAGTTACACTATTATATTAATCTCTGTGTTGTACAATTCTGGGATCATCGTTTGATTTTGCAGACTGATTCAGCTTGGACCGAAATGTGAGCATAGAAGCTTTGTGTTGTTTGGTTGGGTGGACTTTAGGTCCATATATATATGGATTTCCTGCCACTCCGTATGAAGGATGAGACGGGGACAGCCAATCTCTATAGAGCATCTTCTGTGCATGTGTCATTAGGTCTTGGCTGGAAAACGGACGAAAAACCCGAAATTGCTGATGTGAAGGGAAAAAACGCATTCTCTTCTGATAACCTGAAGATCTCTCTGAGTAATACCCTTGTGGGAATCTTAATGCTGGGCTATATTTCTCCTCTTATCTCTCTCCCGTTCTCTGTCCTGGGTTCTCTGTCTTCATCTCTTCAGCTCTCTCTCCTCCCCAAGAGAGAAACACTGTCCACCCATTAATCAAATCACATATATAACAGCAGTTAGAGTTTACAGGCCAGCAGCGTCATTCTCAGGGGAAAAGCATCTCAAATGGTACCCTTCTCTCTAGGTAGTGCACTGCCAGACCCCACAGGCCCCAACGGCAAGCCGTTAAATAGGAAGAAGGGTGGCACTTGTGACGTAGCCTTAACACGCATGGCTGGTTTTTGTTTAGGTAAGAGGGGCCGGTGTGGTCTGCCTCGTCCCTCAGGCTGTGGGAGTGTGTGGGGGGGTAACTGGGGACTGAGGCTGCCCTACCAAACCCCCAGAGACCCCAACGTGGTGTCAGCAGGTAGTTACCTAAAAAACCCTGTTTTTGTCATTACTCACAACAATTATGTCTCACAGGGTCCATATTTAAGTTGTCTTAGCTTACAAGAATTGGGTAAAATGCTAAACCACACTTCCAATGTAATTTAGTTCCTAGACCAAGTTTACATTTGTAATACAATTCACATTCCATATGGTCTTATTTAGAAGTTGCGGTTTACATAGGTACAGTGGCTACAAGGTCATGGTGGCCAAACTCTTAGAACTTCCTGGCTTTCCAAGGGAATTATTTTCCCTTTGGGTTCCTCACAAGTCACCTACTACATGATCCATACACACCCCTACTACATGATCCATACACACCCCTTCTACATGATCCATACACCCCCCTACTACATGATCCATACACACCCCTACTACATGATGTCTGTTGGCATGTAATTCTCCAGCATACCCTCTCTCTCTCCCTCTCTTTCTCTCCCCCCCCTCTCTCCCACTCTCTTTCTCCCTCCCTCTCTCTCTCTTCCTCTCTCTCTCTCCCTTTGTCATTTACTTACTCCACGGGTGTGTTTACAGTGTCTGGGACATCCTGTTAGATGTTAAACTCTACACAAATGAGTGCCGTCTGCATCAAATGCCCCTGTCAGGTCGTACGTAGAAAAGTAGGGTAAACATCGTGATGGTCTTGGGCTATTTTATTGTTAGTGTTTCGTCTGGTACATTAGCTTTAAAGTAGACAAATGGCTTTGAACAGAGTCCACTGCTGCAAAATACAGAGGATGTGCAATAGGCATTAATGGTTTGATTTAGAAGAGATGATCTAATTATGTTGTTTTGTGGACCTGTCGGTATTACATGACCCAAACATCTGTGTCTAACAAAAACCAAAGGAACATTTCCTTTTCCGTCGTCCGGGCAAACCCAGCGGGCCTAGGTAGTTGTAGTGGTGTAGTATATAGGTAGTTGTAGTGGTGTAGTATATAGGTAGTTGTAGTGGTGTAGTATATAGGTAGTTGTAGTGGTGTAGTGTATAGGTAGTTGTAGTGGTGTAGTGTATAGGTAGTTGTAGTGGTGTAGTGTATAGGTAGTTGTAGTGGTGTAGTGTATAGGTAGTTGTAGTGGTGTAGTGTATAGGTAGTTGTAGTGGTGTAGTGTATAGGTAGTTGTAGTGGTGTAGTGTATAGGTAGTTGTAGTGGTGTAGT
>JACXGK010013352.1:0-13037 GCA_016801125.1 Novumbra hubbsi
AGAGAGAGAGAGTAGGAGACAGAGAGACATAGAGAGAGAGTAGGAGACAGAGAGACAGAGAGAGAAAGTAGGAGACAGAGAGACATAGAGAGAGTAGGAGACAGAGAGAGACAGAGAGATTAGGAGACAGAGAGACAGTGTGACAGAGGGATAGAGGTCTCTGTCACAGGCCTTTCTAGCACGTGAGAAACTTCACTTCCACCAGGTTACGTTTAGTTAGAATTGCTAGTAAAGCCCCGGGGTGCACACTGGGTTTTCTGCTAGCACTTTTTCTTTTGTTTACACATTGACATACACGCGATACACGCTCTTATATTTCGGTAGGTAGGTAGAGTAGGAGACTGAGTTACAGAGGAATGAATGTAGCATGTATTATTAGCCGGATAGAAGTGAGTGTAGGTTCACAGACCACTACCAACCCAACTCGGAAGATCTGGCCAAAACAACTGATGACAAAATCAAAAAACAAGTATGTGACTATTGTGACAACATGATAACATCTCTGAGTAAACGTGAAGGTTATTTGGCTCCATGGAGCATCTGACTATCTGACCACTGAGACTGACAGAAGACAGATGAAACAGCAGAGGGCAGGGTAAAGACCTTCATTGGCGCATCCTGGCCATAGAGACCGGTCGTCACAAGCAAACCACAGAGGACAAGCTGTGATCATTCTGCTTCCAGGAACAGGTTCAAGCAGAGCTACATTTCCTGTTCCTCTGTGACACATACCCCACCCCTGAAAATCGTCAATCAGTACAAAGAATTTAAAACCCTAAGAGAATAATGAATCAATGTTTCGAGTTATCTGTGTCCCGAACCGATTTCCGTTATGTATTTAGCACATAAATCTATCCAGTTATAAATAAAACAATTCTGCAGTTACCCTTCAAGGCGCTAAAACTTGCACTTACAAATGTCCCCTTTAAATTGAAATTGAGACATTACAGAAAGAGACAAGAGACGGTTGGAAGGAGATGTTGTCTGGGCAACTATAGAGCATGACCACAAAGCATCAGAAGAACATAAGGGGAGGACAGCCGTAACAAATGACCACATCTTCTTAAAAGAGTTGCGTTTATTGACTACATACAAGGTTCCATAAAAATGCTCTTTTAGGTGCTACTAAACTTAGCATCTGTTGCTACAGCTGCGTGCAGTGAATGCAATATCGCAGCGAGAGCCAGATTTGACTGTGCTTTGTTTTACTCTTATGTGATATCCAATAAGGTCAGGGGTTATGTCCGCCCCCTGGCTTCTCAGTGACACTGCATTGACATACTCTCAGATGCAGAGACATAAGTCGGTATTAACAAGCAACAGAGCGCATTGTCCAAAATAGTCCTGACTCTGTGTGTGTGAGTGTGTGCGTCAGTGAGAGTGTTTTATTTAATGACAGCCTGTCACCACTCTGCATTGAAGCTGAGACAGGCCTTCTATTTATCTATTTACTGAACTTCCCTCAGCCATAAAATTCTGTCAGACCTCACACAGACACGCGCACGCACTCTTGAATACATTCTCCAGCGGAAACAAGGGAAACAGAACAACATCAGACGCTTTTCTAAGACGCCCAACGAGCAGTAAACATGTATGTCCGCTTGGCAAACACGCCCTGGGGACAAAACAACCTAGATGTTCACAGATCCTCTCAGAGCAAGCTGGCGAGACGACTCAAATTAGCCCGGGACCAAAAACGTGCCCGTCAGGCGACGCTATGCCAACAGCCAGGCGGCCCGGAAGCCGGCTCGGGAACTGGAGCGTTGCGGCGACACGTGGCGACAAGCCCGCGTGTCCGCAAGCCAAGCGTGTAGCCGGGGACCACGGCAGAAACAGAACAGCGTCCGGGACGAACCGAGGCGAAAAATGAAAAGACGCACTCTGAAATCAGAGCTTCACGGTACAGCTCCGTTGGAAGGCAGCCACACCGGAGGAGAGGTGCGTTAGGGGAGAGATGAGTGAAATACCGAGAAGGGAGGGGGGGGGAGAAATAAGAGGAAGGGGGGGATTGATGGCTGAGGGAGTGAAAGAAAGAGAGGAGGGAGAGAGACGGGCTGAGGGGAGAGATTTGAAGGGAACACAAGGATACACGCACCTGTAGCCCTCAGTACACAAACGCCCAGGGAAGAGTTTACAAGCTGCTTATCTGCCTGGTACGTATCACATTTCACACGGAGAGAGCAAGGAAAAAAGAGGACAACACACAGGGGGGAAAAAAGGGGGAGAGGGGGAGAAAGGAGACAGAGGGAGTGAGACAGAGGGGGAGAGAATGTAAGAGAGATAAGCTAGCCAGCCACGGGGATCACACAATTACACAGCAATATAAGACATTTGTCCGGTTACCTCAGACATCGAATAATGACCCATTTTGCTCAAGACTTGCCCCTCGGGGGGAATCGGTCCAGCAAGTCACGGAGAGAAGAACAGCCACTTACTGCACTCTGCCGTGGCCAATGACTACCGCTGGGCAGATTATTATAATCATTTTTTTTACCAAACTGAGCTGCCACCAACTTTTTGCGTTTTGCATTGAAACTTGTATCACATTGTAATGGTAACAAACCTTGTTCACGACACCCCTCAACCGGGAACTGGGAGCACTCGCTGCCACCTGTTGCCCCCTCTGTGACTCGGGTATCTGTTTGATTGGATGCTGCCTTTTAAATGCATTGAAAGCCCAAACGGGGTTTACCGCATGCTAACAGACGATATTCAGATTGGAGAAACTTTTTGGGTGTTTTAGCACAGCCACTCTAGGGAGTTAAAACACTTTCTGTGCATCAAATACCTACGGTGAGCTTCCATTGAAACACCCTCCAAAGAGCAGATATCCCAGCGCTTTACGGTTTATTTACATATTCATAGTATTTGAGTTGTTCTATTTTTACTGTGTATTATATTCATTGTAAAAGGTGGTGAGCAGAGGGAATTCAGTTCATGAATATTCATTTTGGGGGCGTGTAAAACATCTTAAGTGCTACAGGGATTTACAATCCTTCTGAGTAAGGAGGAGCCATTAAAGCTAGGGTCAAGCAACTGTTAGAGTCACCAGACTATATAAACAACTTTAAAATATGTATTTTGTAGATCACAAGCAGGGTGTTTGTTATATATTCAGTTTCAAGAGGATGTCATTCATTTTCTATATTTTAACCACAAATGTCATTAAAATATATGCAAGTTATATGTGTAGATTCCCATATCGCACAGACAAACACACAACTAACCCACACACAGTGGTACTTAGTGGTCAACAGTTGGACCATTACAATGAAGCCTGGTTCGAATCCCGAGCCATGAAAAACCCTGCTGTACTGTCCCTGAGCAAGACAGTCATTCTTATTGCTCCCAGGTTGCTGCAGTACATAAGTACGCGTTGTTGGGTAAAATTATATTTAAAAACACACAAACACACATACACACACTCTATCAAATAGTAATTTCCCTAAAGAGTCCTCGAGTAGCCAAAACAATTAGTCTCTCCTGGAGAGCTTTCTAAAATTGATTTAAAATGGCTGCTCCCTCTCTCTCTTTCTCAGACCTCCTCACCCCGTCCTCTCCCTTCACCTATAACATCTCTTTTCACCCCTCCTCTCCTCTCCACTCCACTTAATCCTTCATGTTTTTTTTCTGTTCTTCTGTCTGGGCAGTTTAACCCATGGTGGGGTCAGCTTTTTTTTCACCCTGGGGAGTTAACCTGCATGTCAATGCCGTCTGAGCCCCAAGCAGACCAGCGTGGGCGATGGGGTTGTAATTTGGGGAGGCAGTGGGATTCTATCGAAGACAGATGGATTCTATTATTCTTCTCTTTCCCTGTGTGTTCTGTTAATTAAACGTCACCCTCACCTAGAAAGTTCTGTTCCTGTGAGGAATGTTCAAATGCATACATGGTACATGCACACACACACACACACACACGTTTTGGTTACTATCCCTGTGCAGACCTCATTATTAAGTACCATTCCAAAATATATTCTTAGTAAGAAACACTAAACATACATTATTTACGCTTACCCTAATCTTACATTAACCAAATCCAAAGAATAAACCTCTAACTATTAACTTCTAAACTTATCAAGAACCTTAGTGAAAATGTTGACTTTAACCCCAGAGCCAAGTATGTACTTCTTTTAAGGTTCAAACAATTCTCTCCATGAGTTCAAATTGTCCTTAGGTAGTTATGTTACCCATATATATTTCCTTATGTTATCCTCATATTGTCTTAATTTCCAGTAACAAACAACACCGTTCAAAAGTTTGGGGTCACTTAGAAATGTTCTTTTTTTTTTAAGAAATAACATAAAATGTATCAGAAATACAGTGTAGACATTGTTAAGGCTGTAAATGATTATCGTGGCTGGAAATGGCTGATTCTTTATTGAATATCTACGTAGGTGTACAGAGGCAACCATTATTCCTGTGTTCCAATGGCATATTGTGTTTGCAAATCCAAGTTTATAATTCTAAAAGGCTAATTGATCAATAGAAAACCCTTTCGCGATTATGTTAGTACAGCATAAAACTGTGGTGCTGATTAAAGAAGCAATAAAACTGGCATACTTTAGACTAGTGCAGTATGTTCAGCATCAGCGTTTCTGGGTTTGATTACAGGCTCAATAGGGCCAGAAACAGAGATCTTTAATCTGAAACTCATTGCCAATTCATGTTCTGCCAAAATGAAGGCTATTCCATGCAAGAAATTGCCAAGACCCTAAAAATCTCATACAACATTGTATACTTCTCACTTCATCTGCCTCTTAACAGAATTGAAAGAGGAGTGGGAGGCCCCGACGCACAATAGCACAGGAGGACAAATACATTAGAGAGTCTAGTTTGAGAAACAGACACCTCACAGATCCTCAACTGGCAGCTTCATTAAATAGTACCCGCAAAACATACACCAGACTCAATGTCAGCAGTGAAGAGGCAACTCCGAGAGGCTTCAAGGCAGAGATATTTTTCTGTCCAGGGTCAGTGTTTTTCTGCCCATCTTTATTTTTTCTTTTAATTGGCCAGTCTGAGGTACAGCTTTACCTTTTCAACTCTGCCTAGAGTGCTAGCATCCCCGAGTCGCCACTTCACTGTTGATGTTGAGACTGGTGTTTTGCTAGTCCTATTTGATGTCAGCGACCACACAACCCTGTCGAGGAGGTTCTGAATATTATTTATCCATTCAGTGAGGCACATTGAGAATGAGAAAGAGTCTTGTTTGCAAATTCACAATAAAAATAAGGATTTTAAATGAATATAATAACTTAAAACACAAAATAAAAAAAACAAGAACAGCAAAACAATGAAGAAAAGGAAGGATTGGGGTATTGTTTTAAAAAATTAAAAACAGTGTGCACCTTTATAGATTCAGATTTTACACCCTCTACCATACAACCCTGGTACTTTTACATTTTGTTTAAATTAACCCCTAGTAAAGCTAGCACAACAACATGTAGAGCTTAACTATATCTACATGACAACAAATGGGTCATCGCAACACGTTTCAACATCCATGTCATTGACAATATCAATTGCAACCAATCGAGTGACTTCACTGTGTCCTGGGGTAAAACCTGATTAATTTATTTTCAATTAGAGTCTGTATGTAATTCTGAAATAATTACTTGCAGCTGCGTAATTTAGCCAGGATGTTCTTGAAAAATATATTTCTAATCTCAATATGTCTTTTTCAGTTCAATAAATAAAAAAAAATAAAAAAACAACATTATATCAACTTGACATTTCTTTTAGATAGAAAAGCCTTGAAATTAGACTATAGTTGTCAATGACACTTCTATCCCCACTCTTGTAGACTGGTAACACTTGCTTTCGACACATTAGGAATAAGATCATTCCCAACAGAGTGTTTGTGCGTGTTTAGTGCCTCTGAGGTTTTCAAAAGGTATACATGGCCAGCTCTAGGCATAAGTGGCTGCTTAGGGCCTATCGGGCAACCAACTTCTAGGGGGCCCACGGCCACTAGGGAAGAGTGGGCCCTGAATAAAAGTTTGCTTAGGGCCCCCAAAAGGCTGGATCCTGCACTGTATCTATATATCTCATAAGTGCAGAGAGAAATACATCTACAGCCTAATAGCTCTATATTTGCACATTTTCCAGGTTTAAATACAAAGTCAGCAAGGGAACTTTTCAAAACCATCATGAAGTCACAAGCAGTCTACGCATAGAAACATTTACTACATCTACAAACACCTCCAGTCACACACACATACGCAGACACCAGGCTCCAGTGGACTGAACCAGAGATCATTCTTCTACATTCTTCCTACTTAATTATCTGACCTCTGGCGTTCCATTCTAAAAACATGAATATTGAACAGTTAAAAGCTTCACACAAAGACTCTTTATTATGTATATGTATGCAAATCACGCATTAGTATATTCAATAAATCTTTTCACTTCTACACACAGCCCTAAGGTCAAAGTTGAAACAACTGCAGTATGCAGAACAGACAGACAGGAAGAGTTCATATAGGGTATTACAGAAAGAGAGAGCCAGCGAGGAAGTTGTAGAAAATAATATAAGGGGAGAGAGAGAGATTTGCAGGACGGAATTAGGCCAATATTCATCAACAATTAAAACACAAAAATACAGTCATCTGGCTTAAACCAACAGTACACCATGACAGTACACCTGACAATGGTTACTGATCAAATCCTTAAAAAATACAACACAATTTTCCCCAAAAGGTTTTAATATTTCATTTAAAATAGCACAAAGACAACATATCAATCGTTTTTGTCATTTTTCAATTTTATGCCTACAACACATTTTGAAAGAAATTGGGACATGGGCTTGTTTACCACTGCGTTGCATCACCTCTTCTTTTAATAATACTCCTTATGCATTTGGGAACTGAAGTGACCAATTTCTGTAGTTTTGAAATTGAAATGTTTCCCCATTCTTGCTTGACATTAGATTTCAGCTGCTCAACAGTTCAGGGTCTCCATTGTATTTTTCGTTTCATAATGTGCCAAATGTTTTAATGGGTGACATGTCTGGACCGCAGGCAGGCCAGTTCAGCACCCGGCCTCTTTCACCATGTAGCCATGTCGTTGTAAAATGTGTATAATGTGTTTTGGCTTTGTCTGGTTGAAATAGAGCCAGGACCTCCCTGAAAAAGATGTCAGCTTATGTTGCTCCAAAACCTGTATTTATTGTTCAGCATTACCCATTCCATGTGCACTTATACACCCACATACCATCACAAATGCTGGCTATTGAACTGCGCACTATAAGCCAGCATGATGGTCATTCTCTCTAGCCTTGAGGAGTGTCCATAATTCCCCAAAGTAATTGCACATGTTGATTTGTCAATGGTTGCACTATTTGCCTGCGCAGTCTTTCACAGAGTAGTGAATCTCTACCCATCTTTATTACTGAAAGGGCCATCCTCTCTGGGATGCCTTTTGTAAATATAAAAAATGTATTCTGTTTTATTTTTTGTAATACCACTGTAAATTAGATTGCGGTCTCAGCAGGTTTTCCCTGCCTAAATAAAATAAATATAGAAATAAAATACAAAAATAACTAATCATGTTACTGCCCTGTTGCCAAGTAATCTAATACATGTTTTAGCATTGCACAGACTTTCCAGTCTTTTGTTGCCCCTATCATAGCTTTTTTGAAATGTGTTGCTGGCATCAAATTCAAAGTGAGCATATATTTCATTAAGAAACAATAACACTTGACATGTTGTATTTCTATTATTTTCTACTGATTATTTAAATGATGTTTTAAATGATTTGTACATCATTGCCTTCTGTTCTTCTTTACTTTCTACACAGCATCCCAACGTTTTGGGAAACGAGGTGGTAGAGGCTCAGTGAGCACAACTTCTCCACTCCAGAGGAGGAGTTGCGGAGCGACCACAGAAAAAGACCTGGAGTCGGAGCTGCATTTCCTGACAGATCATTATTCAAGGTTTCAAAGACTCTAATAAAAATACAATGCATAACCTTCTGGGGGAGGACTGTATATTGGAAGCACACCATGTTGCACCCAGACACCGGATGATGGACAGTGTCTGAGACTACCAACCATTGTATGCCATTGCTGCAATTCAGTGTTTTTGTTATTAGTTAATTTTCTCTTTTTGCTCGTGGCCATTCTTCTACTAATTGTCATTGTCGCTTATTTGTGTAAACCCTGGTATGCTTTGGCCATATATACATTGTTATTTTATGCCAATAAAAGCATTTTAATGTAATTGAGAGGAGACGAAGAGACAGAGTGAAAGAGAGAGAGGGAGAGGAGACAAGCAAGAGAGAGCGAGGAGAACAGGAGAGCGATAGAAGTATAGAGAGGTGAAGGGAGAAAGAGAAATACAGAGAATAGATTGTGTGAGAAAGATTTAAAGAAATAAAGTGTTACTTTGTGTGTTACCTAGGGTGTTACATCGTGTGTTACTTAAAGTGTTACTTTATTTCTCAGCAACTTCCCACAAAGTTCTGTAGGAGACATAACTGAAACATTTATATTAAACTGACAGGTCGAAACAAGGAAAGCAGAGGCAGCAATCATTTTAAGGCGGTGTCCCAAATGGAATCCTGTACGCTTTCCAGTGCACTAGATTTTGGATATGTAATGGTGTGACATTTGGGACACGCTCCCTTGCAGTTTATTAGCTCCAGAGGAGCGCTGTTGGAGAATACCCGCCCTCCTGAACCCCATAACGCCCTGCAGAAAGATTAAAATATGAGGAAACAATCAGGGCTCATTAGCATATGAAGGAAGCGAGGACGCCGTTAAAAATCCGCTGCTGCCCCGTTTTTAATCCAGGAATGACTTTTTAACTGTATTGTTGAATGAAACAGTCTGTTCAACGCTCCTCTTTGCCTTTTCAGGCAGGGAATTACCATCAGAATGAGAGGAGGAGATTCTGACCAGAGAATTGAAAAGACTACATAGAATCTACAGAATACAGGAATGACGTCCATGCGTGGGGTATTCTACTTTTTCCCCAGCCACAACAGGAATAGAGTCCATATACAATGGTATGTTTCATGGGTTAGGACGAGAAACTAATGAGACAGGGCAGGAAAGTCTGGTAGTCTGGGAAGACAACGAGCAATACACACAAATGTAAAAGTCTACTCATTAGCCAGGTGGAACACCAGGGGGTAAAATATTTGTAGGAAGCGACATAACTGCGCCCCAAAAGCACAGAGGTAAACTTTTTTGCATTCACCTGAACCTGCCTTTCCCCGTTTGGCCCCCCCCGTTTTGCCCCCACCATTTTAAGGATCATAGCCTGCGAACGGTAGAGTTAGCGGGAGTGGTGGAGGGCGATGTAGGCAATAAACTACACCCGCCCATATTTATTGTAATCAAGGGCGTAGGATTGGTTTGGACATTGGTGGGGACACTTACTATTGTATATGCTATCTATGATCCTGCCCTGATGGGAGTTCCTGTACACACACACACACACACACTGAATAGTATTAGGCAGAGGTGTCAAAAAACATGATGACACAAATTTCCGGGTGTTTCTTTTTGTGACACTAGGCTATATTACTTGTGAATATATTGAACAAACTAAATATTATACAAACAACCGCTGCTAGTTTTACGTTTGCAAAGATAGACCTAGTCGGAAGCATTATATAAAGACATATTTGTTACTGATAATTGGATTTATGGTACAATAACAGCGTGATTTTATTGTGATGATAACCACATCAAATTATACACAGAGCGTTTGCGTAAGTAAAAATGTACGACTGACCAGTTCCGGTTATTTTTCGTTCAACTGAATATATTGAACTCATAGGCTACAACGAGCGTTGGCTTAAATAGAGAAAGACACGCGAACGTGTCTTTCTATTTTGAAGGATTAGCATTAGTTCAACGGAAGGGGGCGGGGCTATGGACATAACTGACTCATGATCAGAGTAGGGGGGCTTGCATTTAAGGCAGGGAGGAAGTGACTTGCTCCTTACTTCACTGGGCCATCAGATATTCGTTAGCCTTGTGATTTATCATCCTATCATGATGTTTATGAGATTATTCCTTCCTGTTATTCCAGCATGACGTGAAAAGCATGAATTTACAGAATGCCATGGGGCAGCTGTGGAAATCGCTGTCTACATATTCAAATGTATTTATCTTTATTTAACTTTGTCTTTCTTGCTTACTTTCCCACTTTCTTTCTCATTTCAGTTTTTCTTCTTGTGATTTACTCTTATCTTTCATTCTCTGTTCCATATTGACTGAAGCTAATCCCGCTGCTGACTGGGTTAGCCCAACACGTGCTAACCCAAGAAGTTGGCCATCGGCCTGCTCTATAAAGTGGTTACGCAACGGAGAACATAAAGTATTTAAAGTGGTTTCCTAAATCCTACTCTTCTCTTTTACTCTTGTGATAGGATGATTACAGTTGAAGTTCTCAATCTATTTGTTACTTTAATATACTATATATTTAGGTAATGTTATAGTATATTAAATGGACCAGTTTAACATCTCCACTTTTCCACTGTACTCCAGCGTTTTGAAAAAGAAGCAAACATACTTACATAGTAAACATAACTTAATATAATCTTACCATTCATAATCCAGTCACCTGCCTTTTGACAGCTCTGTCATTAAATTGAAGCTGGAAAGGAAACCAGCAAGTCATGCTATCCCTCGAACAGAGCACAGACATGTAGCTCACGTGAACACATTTAATAGCCAGAACAAACTACTGTAAAAGGTTAAAACCATCAAATTCCTGCCAACCTGCTTCTATAATAGATGGGGAAAATGCAAATGTGAAAAGTAACACATTTAGATACACAACCAAAGGCATAAAAACAACGGGCTGCCACAAAAACACAAACACACACACATACACACAAACACACACACATATAAAACTCAAACAGACAATATCACAGGCTCTTCTGCTCCCCTGTGACGAAGTATTCTGACGAAACAGGCAGAAAACGGAATAACTGCAACCACCAGAGTGACCACTGTACCGACAGACACATCTGTGTTTTAATATTGTAGCGATCAAACGGAGCAGAAAGGGAACCCCCAGTCTCTGGAGCCAAAGTACAAACACAATTCACATCACAACAATAGGAATCTATGCGCAGTTCTGGCCCGACCCTCAACCCAACCCGCCAAACTGGACACGTGGGAATCGGCCAGACTGAGCACCCCAGGATGCAGCACAGGTTAACCTCCCAGCACAGGTTAACCTCCCAGCACAGGTTAACCTCCCAGCACAGTTTAACCTCCCAGCACAGGTTAACTTCCAAGCGCAGTTTAACTTCCCAGCACAGGTTAACTTCCCGGCGCAGTTTTACTTCCCAGCACAGGTTAACTTCCCAGCACAGGGACAGATTGACCCAATTCACACCGCGCAAGATCAGGATTTAATCTAACAACCTGCTGTCACATAGGGTTAATTCAGAAAGTGGGATTCGTAACTAGGCTGGTGCATATAGCCAGGATTGCTGCAAGGTCCACTCTGAGCAGGCAGACGTGATCCAGCACCCTTCCCATCCAGGGCCACACATCTCATACCCTCGGAGTCTCTCCTCAAGACGTAGCTGTTTAACACATGATGAGAAGCAATCCAATTATGTCTGCATAATAGCTGTGTAATACCGACAGGCAATCTCCACTACAAACAACCTCCCACAGCCTGCCTGGAATTCTAACAGCCTATTACAAAAGCTTGGACAACAGAGAAACTTCTGTCAACCTATTACAATACAGATAGAACCTTTGGTTAGCCTATTACAAATACAGACATAACCTATTCAAGTAGAACCAATAGAACCTTCTGTCTTCAAATGAAAGACAAGTAGAACATATGGGACTTTTTGTCATTCTATTAAAAAGACGTAATGTAACTTTCTGGCAGATTAGTGAAGATCAGTAGAACAGACAGAACCTTCTGTCATCCTATTAAGGACAGTTAGAACAGACAGAACCTTCTGCCATCCTATTAACGACAGTTAGAACAGGCAGAATCTTCTGTCATTCTATTAACGACAGTTAGAACAGACAGAACCTTCTGTCATCCTATTAACGACAGTTAGAACAGACAGAACCTTCTGTCATCCTATTAACGACAGTTAGAACAGGCAGAACCTTCTGTAATCCTATTAAGGACAGTTAGAACAGACAGAACCTTCTGCCATCCTATTTACGACAGTTAGAACAGGCAGAACCTTCTGTCATTCTATTAACAACAGTTAGAACAGGTAGAACCTTCTGTCATCATATTAGGGCATATGACAAGAGGCAGAAACGTTTTCTACCTACCTTTTCTACTTTAAACAGGGTGAATATGTACACCCACTTGGTCATACAAACAAGCATGCTTGCCCACATATACACCAACACACACGTACATAAACACATTGAGAAAAACACATGAGCAGTGATGTAAGGCTAAGCTGCATGCTTTTTCTCAGACATGTTAACCCCTACAGGGTCATGAAGGACATGTTCCTCATGCTAGATGGGGGGGGGGGGTGAGTGAGTGTTTGTCTCACTCTTGGTGCCTGACAGCAGCTGTGGGCTGATTGTAAACATTTCTTCACAAATTTGTTCTCTGGTACAATTACAGCAAATTTTGGCACACCTGATATATTTCAGAGCAAATCGGATTGGTCAAAATAGCAATTAGGGAAGAAAAGTTTATGAAAATGTCAACCACTACACAATCCTGAAACATCGTGTTTCCACTTATTACAAACCTATAACAGTTTTGTAGGAAGACGAGAAAGAAGTGATAAGTGATCCTTTAATTAACAAAGTTGAGATTTAATCCTGGAAAGCTGCCGGAGCACAAGTCAGCAGCTGATTAACCGGAGAAGATCAACTGGCTACTAGCAGATAACACATAGATGAGATCAGCTGGCTACTGAGGCTACTAGCAGATAACACATAGATGAGATCAGCTGGCTACTGAGGCTACTAGCAGATAACACATAGATGAGATCAGCTGGCTACTGAGGCTACTAGCAGATAACACATAGATGAGATCAGCTGGCTACTGAGGCTACTAGCAGATAACACATAG
>JACXGK010013353.1:0-13035 GCA_016801125.1 Novumbra hubbsi
TAACGACATTTTGGCTAATGAGGGTGTAGCGGAGAGGTAGAGACCAAGGTATTAACAACGTCGTAACAAGCAGCAGATGGCGCTGTTTTCAGTCTGTCTCAGTGATGCGGCTTGTCTTCTACTCTGATGGAAAGAGTGCGCCCCTTAGCGGATAATCCATGAATTGCAGCGAATTAAAAATATTAATTCCATGTCTTTTCTGCATTTTTTCCACTTTCAAATTATCCTGCGGGCCTGATCGAACCTCCTTGGGGGCCGGTTCCGGCCCGCGGGCCGTATGTTTGACACCCCTGCTTTAAACGGAGGGTGGGGCTTGAAATCATTGTTCTTTCTCTGTTAACTATGGTTACCTGAAAGGAAACACGTGCAGTCAACATTGCTTTGCACAAAAAAGACTTCACAGGCAAGGATATAGCTGCTATCACGGTTCAGGTGAGGTGTGGAACCAGACGCAGACATTTTTATAAACGAAAGGTGATTTAATCCTACAAACACACAGGTACATAACACACGAACAGTAAACGCAAAAGTAAAGGTGCGGTGGGAAACAGCAAAACTGAACTAAAGCAAAATACAAAGAACATGTAGCGTATTCACTTGAATGAGGGATTTAAACAAAGGACAAACCGTGAAGATGTGACAAACACAAACAATAAACCACACCTAGTGTGGTGAAAACCCAACTTAAGTAGGCTCCCCAATCAGAGACAACTGATGACAGCTGCTCTGACTGGGGAGCCCACAGTGGCAGAGAGAAGGCCAGAGGCCTCTCTAAGTGTCAGGTCCTGACTGGATGCGGGAAACTGGCCCTGGGTGCAGGACACGGAGGACTAGCCCTGGGAGCTGGCAACGGAGGACTGGCCCTGGGAGCAGGCAACGGAGGACTGGCTCTGGGAGCAGGCAACGGAGGACTGGCCCTGGGAGCAGGCAACGGAGGACTGGCCCTGGGAGCAGGCAACGGAGGACTGGCCCTGGGAGCAGGCAACGGAGGACTGGCCCTGGGAGCAGGCAATTGTACTGGTGTAAAGTCATTTCATCTGATGAATCCCCTTTTTCCGATTGTTTGAGGCATCCGGAAAAACGCATGTCCGGAGAAGAAAAGGTAAGCGCTACCATCAGTCCTGTATCATGCCAATAATAAAACATACTGAGACTATTCATGTGTGGGCTTGCTTCTCAGCCAAGTGAGTGGGCTCATTATGAATTTTGCCTAAGAACACAGTCAGGAATGAAGAATGTTACCAAAACATCCTCCGAGAGCAACTTCTCCTAACCAATCCAACTGTTTGGGGACGAACAATGCCTTTTCCAGCATAATGGAGCACCTTGCCATAAGGCAAAAGTGATAACTAAGTGGCTCGGGGAACAAAACATCTACATTTTGGGTCCCTGGCCAGGAAACTCCCCCAACCTTAATCTCATTGAGTACTTGTGGTCAATCCTCAAGAGGTGGGTGAACAAACAAAACCCCACACATTTTGAAAAACTACAAGCATTGATTATGCAAGAATGGGCTGCCATCAGTCAGGATGTGGCCCAGAAATTATTTGGCAGCAAGCCAGCGCGAATTGCAGAGGTCTTGAAGAAAAAGGGTCAACACTGCAAAAAGTGACTGCGTATACCTAAAGTAGTTGTCAATAGTAGCCTTTGACACTTATGAAATGCTTGTAATTATACTTCATTATACCATAGTAACATCTGACAAAAAGATCTAATATATATATATATATATATATATATAAATCTAAATCTGAATCTAAAATACTGCACCAGCAAATTTAATGTACACCAATACTTGTGTCATTCTCAAAACATTTGGCCATGTGTATCATAGTGACTGTACCACCTGAAGAAGTGCAAACACACAGTCATTTCAAGTACACAGTTCATTGGACGAAATATACTTTTTATTAGTTGTTGGAAAGTTAAGGGCATTCCATGAAAAAAACATTATTTCACCTCAAGGTGGATTAGGCTTTCCACTTAATTAGAACATTTTCTAAAGATGCAAACATTATGTAATGAAATTGCCTTATGTCAGTATATCAACAAAACACTATGAACAAATTATATATTAGTAAAAGCAAAACTAAGGGCTCAATTCATTCAAACCTGTATTTTAGTATTTAGCCAGTAGTATCATGAAGGGCTCATGTGCCAAAGAAAAATCTCCACCAAATGATCATACCCACCACATCTCAATAAAATTGTGCTGGATCGAAAGCACCAACAATGACAGCAACGTATACTTCCCTCATCTGGTTTTTACGGACAATAGCCTAGTTCCTAACTGAATGACAGTGAAGTAGTATCCTCCACTCAATTCTATTCCCTGATCTGGTTGTTTATGCCAAAGGCCTAGTTCCTAACTGTATGACAGTGAAGTAGTATACTCCACTCAACGCTATTCCCTGATCTGGTTGTTAATGCCAAAGGCCTAGTTCCTAACTGTATGACAGTGAAGTAGTATCCTCCCCTCAACACTGTCCCCTGGTCTGGTTGTTACTGACAATAGCCTAGTTCCTAACTTTATGACACAGTGAAGTAGTATCCTCCACTCAACTCACTCGCGAACTTAAGAGCAAGTTTGCGAGAACCGTCAGGGACAATATTTCAACCAACCAGCAAGGCCACTGTCAACCCAATGTAATAAAAAAATACTAATCCATTGGATCGGCATCTGATGAACCGAATTCAAGTGGTTCAATGTTACAAAATCGGGTATAATTTAGAAATTTGACATGCCTCCTATTCTTGCTATAATGTAAGCCCTTTATTCCGGGCTTACATTTGAAATGTATCATGCACTCAGTACTCTCTGTACTGTCGCTGTGGGTAAAAGCAAATGCTAAAGGACCTGGATGTAAATGGTAAAACATAATTTCCCTTTCATTATGTGATATTCATCACAAAACAAAAGAAACATTTTAATAATGGCCCATGGCAGGACAATGGCAACATAATCACTGCATGTATATGTTTTTGTTTGCCCAGAAAATACTTTTAAACTTTTCAGGGAGCAGAAATAAATTGTAATGTATTACATTAAAATATATTAACCATGACTGGAAATGAAAATAAGATCAACCTATTCAATACAATATTGTGTTGGGCCATAGATCAGAGTTTAGCTGAGATAGTGTTTGTTTCAAAAGTGTTTGTTAAAACTACTAACAGAATGTTTATAGGTACTATACAAAAACCTTTGACTACTACCAGAATGGTCATGGGTATTATACAGAAACCTACAACTACTACCAGAGTGATTCTCTTTACACCTCATTTCAAGTGTGTTGGCAAAGAAAGAATATTGTACACTACATACACACGGCATTGAAGAGCAGTAAAAAAAACTATTCCAATTCAATTCAGAGTTACATGATTGGGTAGCACGCCCACAAGGCAATGCCGCATTGGTTGTCCTTGTTGCGTGTCATCCGTGCATATCCCTGATCTCCCCACGATGTGCTCCAGCTGGAAAGAAGAGAGGGCAATTTAAACATATTTTTAATGAACATTGACAGTCTATAAAATGTTTTATTTTTTTCCAAACTACCACCTGCCTAATGCCCCAGTTTGATAAGTTACTTTTACTTCCATATTTAATCTTTATCATGGTCATGTTTGTGAGCATATAAGAAAAGAGCTGTTTAAAAAGGGGACCAGTTGGCGTACTTACACCTGGTTCTAAATATTCGTTCTTTGTCCAGATCTCACATTCAGAGTGTATACCTTTTTTGTAAAGTTGAGACTAAGAAATTGTACACAATAAATTGCAATTCTGACCAGATCTCGGTAAGAGACAAGATCAGGTCAAGATCAGGACATGAACAGTAAAAAGGATTAAATATTGAAGGCAGATATGCATGGGGATACTGGCTAAACCCCTCTTACCTGTTCTTCACCAGCCAGTAATCCTGCCCATCCATGGTTCCATATCCCACAGCAAGGACAGCATGGTTTGGTTTTTTTGTGCAAGTTGGATCATTGTAAATTCCTATAATATTACATGGGAAGGACAACGCAAAGTCAGTTGTAGATACACGTATACATTTTCACAAATATATTTCCATACCATAAAGTCAACAATAAAAAAAAAAAAAAGCTACAATGTAGAATAGATTATACATGGTTAATACAAATGCAAGGGCTAGTACCGTGCACTGGAAAGTGGCTTAATTCCAGCATTTACTTTTATATACAGTGCTGCTTGAAATAATTTAACATAAAAAAATTGGAGCAGTGTATATAAAACCATAATGACCAAAACTGTCCATAAAATGACAAGTGATGACATAAGATAGACTTTATAAACGATGATGTTTGTCTTTACCACTACGGTAGAAAGCAAAATGAGGTCGGGTGGCATCAATGGCAACAGAGATGGGTCCGATAGTGGCCACTCCTTGCTTCAACATCCCCTCATCTCCCTCAGGCAAGAAACTGTATCTGGAGCAGTTAGCAGCACGTCCAGCAGGGTTGTACTTGCATGGTTGTTGCTAAAAGAAGACAAAGTAATTGTTAGATACTAAAGAATAAGGCTAAAGAATAAGGCTAAGGAACCATATAGTTGGGCAGGTTGAAATTAGCTACAGCCAGCTAATTACAGCAGGACTTTACTATCTTGTTACTGCAGATATGAGCAACTGACCCAACTGGACACTGTCAACAATTGTTCCTACTCACCACTCCACTGTACGGGTAAGAATGTTCAGATGCAATGCCATTGTTGTCAATGACATACTGGAAGGCCTGTGTCATGAAGCCACCGTCACATCCCTTGTTGCCGTATTTGGATGAGCAGTCCACCAGGTTCTGGGGGCTGAGGTCTATTAGCTTGCCAGTGGTCTTCATCAGCTGGCCCTCCAGGGCCCCAACAGCGCTGAAGGCCCAGCAGGAACCACAGGAGCCCTATGGTCCAGAGAACATTAGGGAAAGGATCCCTACCTCATACCTGGATGTGTAGAAGTCAGTTTTGATACAATTTCCAAAACCCACTGGATGCCATGATGGTCGTTATCCCTCTGCTTGATTTGAGTAACAACCCCACAACCTCAGGCGGTGCTGAACGATAGCACCGCCCACCGTGGGACCCCCTGGCCTAATTCAAACTCTGGTCTCCCTATGAGTTCTCTGGCATTTTACATTTCTGTTTTCCAAATCCTCAATGACATATTTCTAGTTTACGATCACTAAAAGCAATTGATATGCAAATACACACAAATTATTTGGAGAAAAAAAACATGGTAAGACAAGCACTTAATGAAATGTTAAGTAAATGTTGGCACTGCCTACATTGGCAATCCTTGGTCTAAAGAACACATTACCTGCATTTTTACTGAAGTGACGTAGCCCTTCTCTCTCCAGTCAAGGGTATCAGGTATGGGGGCCCCAGAGGATTCCAAAAGTGCAGAGGGCTCCCTCTTGAGGTCAGCAGGAACAAGCAACGAGGCAAAAGACTGTGCAACTTCCTCTTGGGTCTGAAAATAGTTGATAAGAGATGCAACACATTGACCAAAGTGAGTATTTAAAAAGATATTACTGTAATTAGTATAACAGACCCAACCCATAAACCCAAGTCAACATCAACAGGTTAAAGACGTGATGTTACTTTTTCTTGTGTATTTACAATAAAATAAATCTTATACATAATGTTGAAATATTTTTTACCAATATTGCTTGGCTAAACATTCTATGGAAACCAGGCCTGCAGGCCTAACCAATTGAACACTTAACATATTCCACACAAACACAGGGTAAAATCAGGCCACAGTGGGTACTAATGCTATAACACCTTCAGATATCAGAGTCCCAAACGGGCCTGTGGCCTCGTCAGGGCCCTGAGGACCTCACCAAATCCCCCATGTGATTCATGCCCAGGTCATAGGTGTGCATGCCCATGGAAACCTCCAGGTTGTGGAGGCTGATCAGCTGGATATTCCTCTCCCAGATCTCCCTTCGACCCAGTTCCTCAACCTATTGTTCAACCAGCGGAGTGGAAACACGTTAGTTTGTCATTAAACAACTATTAGTTTGCAAAATTATAATTTTGTTATTAAGGTTGTTGCAAGTAAGACATGCATTTGGGGACAGTGGTGAAACATTCAACCTATACATCATCATCATAACTCCACTCCAGCCATTACAGCAGCAGCTTGGTCTCATATCTAATATGTATTGTATTATTGGTGGTTCATCTCACCTCAGTCTGGTAGTTCTTGCCATGTGTCTTCATCCACATCTGCCAGTGCTGGTCCAGCATTGCGTCAAACCGGGCGACAGCAGTGCCACATACCAGCAAAGTGACAAAAAGACTCCCCAACATCATGTCTGCACAGATAAGGGACAGGTATAGATGTAAGACCTTAGTGTGAGAAAATACATGCAACTCAATGATGACATTAAGGCTCAACTCATTAAGAGGACTTTTTTTAGATGCGTGTGACCAAATTAGTCAATTCAGTTTTAGTTCCACAAATTATTTGTTCCAGAAATTCAAAGGACTATTTACTGCAACTAAAACTACCCACAAAGGTTACCTAAAAACAATTTGCCAGCTGGTCACAAGATCACAACCATAAACGGGAATTGAAACTGACGCGCAAAAGAGCTATAGTTAAGAATTTATTGATATATCAAGACAGATCCAATCAATAAACACATTATTCTGATTCAAATTCAGTCGACAAATTATTTATATTCATGCCTATTAGTCAAGAAAATATATAAATTGTAGGCTTCAGAGAATAATATGACGCACAAGTGTTAAACCTCAGTTAATCTCCGTTAAATAAAGCCAAAACAGCCCTTAAGTACTATCTGGTCAGAATACATAATGTACAACAAGGTAGGATGGCAAATGGCTACCTTGATGTTATAGAAAATTATAGAAAAAACAACAACAAGGTTTAGGAATTTAATATTAAAACATAGGAAATTGTCCAGCATTTACGGTGACAAAGGGAAAAACGAAAGTAAAACGAATGCTTTATAAAAGTTGGTCTAGTTCCAAATATATACTTGAATAACATTTAACTTTAAATGCACTATAAATAGCGTCTCTTTCTCGATAAAACACGAACAAATATATTCTATTATTTACCTCTATGACGACTTCTGAACAAGAGCGCAGCTTCACAGATTTTAGTGGGATAAGTTCCTTTATTTTTGGTCTGTATGCTATGTCACGTGGTCTTGGAGCGCCGTTCGTCATCTTTTTTTGTCATTATAATACAATATAGGAAGTCGGTGGCTGAAACGTAGGCGACATGTAAGTGCAAACAAATTCATAACAACTCGGTATTAAATACTTAGCTATGCTTGTTTAATTTCTCACAAACCTCAAGAAGTATCAAGTCTCAATTATTTTACTAGTTCTTTGTGACCTAAAAGCTAAGCTGCGGTCCAAGCCGTGTTGTATTGACGGTCATGAATACACCTCTCTGCTAACATGCAGTTCTCGATGAACGAAATATATTACAGATCAAAATCTTTACTGTACATTGTGTTATTCGTTGAGCACAAAACGAAGCCAAATAAGTCAATGGAAACCAAAATCCGCGAAATTCAAAGTAAACAATTGAAATGACAGGTTCTCCAACTCGTGCAAATGTCATCACAGCAACTCAAAGCGTGACTCAGCAGTGTGTATGCCCCCACAACCTCTGGGCATGCTCTTGATTAGATGGATTGTGTCCAGGGTGATCTCCTCCCACACCTGGATCAGGGAATCGGTGGCTCTGGACAGTCTTTGGTGCTACTTGGGCAAGTAGGATGCACCGATTGGTTGCAGATGTTCTCAATTGGATTCAGGTCTGGGGAACGTGAGGACCAGTCAATGGCATCAATGCCTTCATCATCCAGGAAGTGCCTACACACTCTGGCAACACTAGGCTAAGCATGTCCGGCACCCATGGCTCACGGTATCAGTGTACTCTTCTACACTGTATCTAAGGATTATATCCTGGTACCTAACAGCAGTCAGAGTTTTGTTGGCTAGTACGTAGAGGTGTGACCCTCCAAGGATATGCCTCCCCAGGCCATCACGGACCCAACGCCTAACTGGTCATGCTGGATGATGTAGCAGGCAGCATAATGTTCACCACAATGTCTCCAGACTCACATTCACATTTGTCATATGTGCTCAGTGGCAAATGGCACATCAGCCAATTCTGGTGTTCTCTGGCAAATGCCTAAAATCAAGCTGCTGTGTATTTTTTATTTCTACATATAGTTCAGTGGTAAGTGATGAGTGATTGTTTTACTCAACATAGTTGAAACACCTAAACAAATAAATGTAATGTAGGTGTTTTTTTTGTCCCTTTCACTTCTTGTTTCTTTAAGGTGGGAATGTACAGGCACACACACAATTCATTTCCAAATGTATCAACTTTTATTAAGTTAATACAAAATCATAGGTAACAGTTGAATCAGCAATATTTGGTATAGATGGGCAGAACAACTTAAACAAGAAAAACTATTAACACAATACCCACCAGGAGAAATCTTGTGCAGACCAATATTCATTACATTTAAGCCATTTTGCAGTTGATAAGAAAATGAGACTCCCATTGCACAGCAATGTTCCCTGACACACTGAATTTAAGTTATGTAAAGTGCTTTGCACGACGCACAGTCCTCATCACAAATGTAGTGGTTCCACTGTATATCAGACCACAATTGATGTTTGTCGGTGTGAGTATGTGGCTTTTCAAAGTGCTCGCAAAAAACCCCTCTGTTACACCCAAACCTCCAAACTATTCAAATGTGATATCCCAGAAACAGTATATCATTTTCAGAATTGGTGTAGTTGTTTATAAGTGGTTTTCCGTATTGAGCTCTGCTGCTTGGTGCTCACATGATGGGGTAACTGGCCAGGTTGGCAATGCCACAGGCATTCCCGTGGTTGCGTGCCATCATAATGTAGCCTTTGTTGCCCCAGCTCTCGCTCCAGCTGTTAGAGGGGGGGGGGCAAAGATGAGAAATCATTATAAAAAAAAGACACTGACCAACAAAAGTATGAAACATTGGCTGATACCATGGAATAAGTCCATGGAATAAGTTCATTGAATAAGTCCATTGCATTGTGACCCACCTGTTCTTGACGATCCAGAACTTCTGTCCCTTGGCGGTTTGTCCGTAGCCCACAGCAAGTACAGCGTGGTTGATGTCATCCTTGTTACAGTTAGGGTCATAGTACACGCCTGAATTACGGAGTAAAGGAAGGAGCTTTAGAGACCTTTAAGAGACCTACTCTTTAGAATCCTGCTGGTAGGTCTGACAGAAGTCTGTCCTGTAACACTACACGTGCTTGGTCCTTCCATCCATGTTTCCTGTTCAATTACCTCTCTGGTAGAACTGGAAGGTGGAGAGGGTGGCATCGATGCCCACAGACACTGGCCCCACTTTGGCTACAGCCTTGGTCAGTGCCCGCTCGTCTCCCTCGGGGATCTCCTTGAACCCTCGACACTGGGCCGCCATGCCAGACGAGTTGTAGGCACACTGCTCATCCTGTACACACAGTGGAAGACATTGTCCGGTTATCATGGAGAGCATCGGTGTTGGTGCTATGTTACAAGAAACTGTTTCATGACTTTCATAGTGCTGATGACATCACAGAACAATGTAGACAACTATATTGTATTGGTGTAGAATGAATGAACAAAGTAGGAAATGGACATTAGCGCTGGTGCAAGCCAGATATCATGCCAACGCAATTGTGATCCGCGCATGCATTTAATAAAAAAACATTTCTGCTGTTGCTTATTGTGGAAGTGACAGAGGAAAAACCATCAAATAAATTCAATGCAGTATCTTTACTTTTATTCGTGTGTGACAATTTACTACTTTTCTAACCACTACTAAAACCATTGTTCAGCATACTAATTAAAACTTTTGGATTTGGTTTGTACTGGCCAAGCCACGCCCCTACCTGGCCAATGTATGGGTAGGCCTCCTCTGAGTCGATGCCTCCATTATCCTCAACATATTTGAAAGCGTTGGTCATGTAACCTCCACCGCAGCCATTGTTCTCAGTGACACAGTCCACCAGGTTTTGGGGGCTGAGGTCAATCAGATTGCCTGCTGTTTTTGCCAGCTGGCCCTCCAGGGCCCCAGCAGAGCTGAAGGCCCAGCAGGAACCACATGCGCCCTATGGTCCAGATAAAGGTTTAGGAAGGAATTGAGCCAAGAGATAGAGGATGTACATTCTGGTCAGAGCTGTGTTCTACTATGTGTCCACAAGGGGGTGCACCCTGACTGAAAGTGAAAGGCTGAGATTGAAAAACAAATTGAGGGTTGTGGAAAAAAATGCTTTTACCTCTGCCCTCAGAAGTTCTGTTATTTTATTCACCAGTAGAGGGTGAACATACTTCTCTAACTGGAAACTATCAATGAGACAGCTACCAAACGAGACAGCTTGTTGTTGATACTACAGACTATTAGAGCTGACCAGACTTAATATAGAATTAATATATATAGATTAAATTATATAAATCTAGGTTTTAGAATGCAACCTGGTAGCCTAGATTCACTCTATATTTCATTCTGGGTACTTCATCACCTTCATAATACACTTTGATTATAATGAGTAATTACTTTTTGTAAACACGTTTGTTCAATACATCTAGGAAATTATAAATATGCCTATGGTTGAGTGATAACTCTTTGGCGTTCCCTTCCATTCTCTCACCTGGTCCTTTACTGGGGTCACCATACCCTTCTTGCGGTAGTCAATTGACCTGGGGAGCTTCTCCACCTTGTTGTCAGGGGTCCAGGTGTTGCTACGGTCCCTGTTCATGGGCACCTGGAGGCCAGTCATCTTCTCCACTATCTCCTCTGAAGTCTAATGGAGAATGATAAGGATGAGAGAATGATGCGTCCGTCGCAGTAAGCCACCGTGAATCCGTGAGTTCTTAAAAGCCAAGCTGTAAAGCTGCCCTGTGTAAAAACACTGTGGGGGGAAGTCATTCCCTGTGTAAAAACACTGTGGGGGGAAGTCATTCCCGATGTAAAAACACTGATGTGTGTAAGTCATTCCCTGTGTAAAAACACTGTGGGGGGAAGTCATTCCCTGTGTAAAAACACTGTGGGGGGAAGTCATTCCCGATGTAAAAACACTGATGTGTGTAAGTCATTCCCTGTGTAAAAACACTGTGGGGGGAATTCATTCTCTATGTAAAAACACTGTGTGGGGAAGTCATTCTCTGTGTAAAAACACTGTGGGGGGAAGTCATTCTCTATGTAAAAACACTGATGTGAGTAAGTCATTCCCTGTGTAAAAACACTGATGTGAGTAAGTCATTCCCTGTGTAAAAACACTGGCTGTATTCTACATCAGCTAAAAGCCACTATGTTATGCTGTGATTGATCTTTTTTAGCGAGAAAACAATCCTAAATAAATCCTCGGGTATGTAGGGACTTTCCCCAATACGATAAGCCTGTGGACAGTAGGTTAGAAAGGATAATCGAGGATAGCAAACACAAAATGGTTTCCCTCAGACATAACATTCCCGCCAGTTTTCAAATGCCTGGTCTCTCTTTAGACCTTCACTGTTTCTGGAAGTGTTTCCCCCAGGCATGTTACAACACCCAGACGGCAGAACGGCTCGCCAACTCACCATGTCTCCCAGGTGGTTCATGCCCAGCTCGTATGAGTGAAGGCCCAGAGCAGCTTCCTCGTTGTGGGCATTGATCAAACGCATGTTCTTTTCCCAAATGGTCCTCCGGATTACCTCCTCACCCTACCACACAAGCAGGGACAGAGTTTACAGTCACTAAGGAGGCACTGAGCTGGTGTTGAGAGACAGAAAATGGTGACGCCGAATTCTGCAAGTTAGGAAAATATCTAAAAACACAAAACGCGTGGTGTCTTTAATCAAAACATTTGTGATGTTAAAAGATGATATCAAACTGTGGGTCACAAACACATGTTCTCAAGCAATGACCTCTGACCTTAGAGAAAGCATGAAATTGCTTTATAAAAATAACTACGGATGCTTCAATAAAGCTAAAGTTCGGTCTAATTGTTACAGGACTGTGATACGGATTTACTAATAATATAATACTATAACCATACTATGTATTATAAGGAAGTTAAAATTCCAAACAAAGGATTACTTTTCATATTACCGGTTTTTCCTGTTTGAAAGATATGGAGAAGATCCCCACAGTAGGTTGTATACTAATGAATTAAAGATTCTCTGACTAAACAGCAGACTATAACAGTTGAAAATGGTGAACTGCCTTTGATATTAAGAAACATTCTTCAATACTGTCATTAATTTTATAAATACAAGTAATTATAAAAATCTAAACTTTGTTACCCAAGTAGTAATTGTAAGTTACTGGTATACTTTAAACAACTAAGACAATGTTAAAACAATTACTAAAATGTTGTAATGTTGTTAAGATCTGTCTTAATCAACGGATGAAGACGTTTTATTTACTGGTCAAGTGGCCAGCCAAACAGATGGGAACTCACCAAGCCATTGTATTCTCTCATGTGGGTGGTCTTCCATAAGTCCCAATGTGCATCCAGCGACAGATCGTCCAGGGGATTGGACAGGGCCGAAGCCACGATCAGCAGCACACAACCACAGAGCAGCATTCTGGGAAAAGACAAAAGGACAACGTTATTCATTAACTCTACTCATTAATGGCTAAGCGCAGTTTCAAAAGTCAATTACATTTTTTTATTTTATTTTATTAGTATTCTGTGAGGTTAAAATAGGTTGAAACAGGTAAGAATTATGACAATGCCTTATTTGTGTGTATAAAAAAACATCACAGAAATGTCAGTTTCTTAACTATTTTGTGAAATCAGACAGTTAGTCAGACAGACTGGGCTTTTGCTCCATATTGTAACATACGTATTGTCTTAGAATAAAGGTTATATATGTATGTGTTTTTACTCTCTTAAGGGTTAGGGTTATATATGCACTGTAGGTGTATGTACTCTCTAAGGGTTAGGGTTATATATGCACTGTATGTGTATTTACTCTCTAAGGGTTAGGGTTATATATGCACTGTATGTGT